>NW_020771640.1:0-12760 GCF_900518735.1 Pseudonaja textilis | reverse complement strand
CCATCCATCCATCCATCCATCCATCCATCCATCCATCCATCCATCCACCCAAGTCAATTTCCTCTTTTTCCTACATATAAAAATGTAAACTAACTATGGTAGGCAGTGCAATACAATTATTTTGCATTAGCTAATCAGACATAAGTGACTTGCTTCCCAAACTTAATGCCAGTCACAAAACCTCAAATCAATGGAGTTTCCAAATGAGGTTTATCTGATTCTTTCCAGATCTCCACAGTACCAAAAATCTCTGTTGCTAATGAGTTGCCTCGGGCACATGATAAAGCTACAGCAGATGGCTTCTTAAATTCAAATCCAGGTCTTTCACTACTAGGCTATTCTGACTCTGAACTCTACAGTCTTTCATTTTTCACCCCAGTGTGAAGAGAATGCCACACCAGGAGAAATAAAAATATTTGAGGGCAAAGAAAGGGAAAGTTTCCTTTTGGGAGACAAAGTTATGTTTCCCACATTTAATTGTTGCCAGGAAGTCTTATCTTCTTAGAATTCCACAGTTCAATCAAATCTTAAGGTTGCAGTCAGAAACATTTTACGATGCAAGAATTCTTCTGAGCAGTTCTTAAAATGCAAGGCTCTTCCTTGAAAATGGAAAAATAATGGGACTCATTCATCTTTGAAAGACCTTGTGGAGATGAAGTATACAAGATAAATGAAAATAACAATACTAAAAATAGCAATTATCATTTCAGGTAAATATTTCAAACCTAAGATCAATATTAATCTACAGTATATCTTATACAACAATGTAGTCATATTCATAATTTAAAAGAACACTAAAATATTTGTGTCTCTGAAATAAATATAACATGTATATAATGACATGAAGCTCCCAAAAGATTAGCAATAAAAAGCATTTATTATCATCATTATTATCTCTTTTATTCATTAAACATTAAAGTCAGTCAACTGAATTTTGAAAAATGTATTACAAATATCATTGACTGGCATTGATGGTTGATAGGGGTTGCTGCCATCGTCCAAGGTATCAACCAAGTATCTTCTGAAAATGTACGATGAGGATGATGAGGATTAAAAACAGCAGAGAGAAGCAATTGTCCCACCATTAATATGCCAAACATTTTAAGGTCTATGGTGGGTAGTTTCTTCAGCTAAAATTCCACTGCAGACCTATTTAGTGTCATCTACTGAATGAAAAACGTCTTCCTGCTGGCTTATATAACACTCTGGTTAACTTACCTGTTATATTTATTTTTCTTTTTTTCCCCCAACTCTAATGTCAAACAATTGAATTTTTTACAACTATGTGCCAGCTGTTCAACTTATCAATTACTAGCAACACAAAAGATTTAGAGCAGGCATGTCCAACCCACAGCCAGGGGCCCACCTACAGACCCTGGACAGCTAGTAATGCAGCCCCATAAAATTGTAAACTCTTAACATTACTATGTGATTTATATACATTTATATTATATATTTGATACAGTATGTAGCCCAAGACACTTCTTCTTCACCCAGTGCAGCCCAGGCAAGTCCAAAGATTGGATGTTCATGATTTAGAAGGATTTGGGAGGGTTTTTTATTGCTTGGCATTGAATCATCATCCAGAGTTAAATGTTAAACTAAGAAGTTAAATGCCCAGTATGCAAACTATAGAAACACAATGGCTAGTTTCTTTCCATTACACTTTCAGTGGCATGCCTTACGCTAGAAAATTCCAAGGGTTACTCAGTTCCAAAGTTTTAGCTCTCTAGAGTGAGTGATCAACTAATTTTTTTAAACAAAAGGGATTACAGAATCCAGAGTTCCTATTTCTGTCTTAGCCACACCAATACTGCAGAAAGGACACTAAGTCCAAAGATTGGATAGAAAGGAGAAATCCAGAGATTTCTGGATTGCTGCTCCAAGCATGTCATCTCAAATCTCCTTCTCCGGGCACTGTGGGTTGTCCAAGATAAGAAGGAAAATCCAGACTGGGTACCTAAAGCTGTCTTTTTCCTGTCTCTGCTGTGAGCTGATGATGTGATACAGGTATTGATATGAAGTCATGTATTATAGCAGGGCTGTCAAACGCATGGCCTGCAGGCCGGATGAACTGTCCACACCCATGCGAAGGGGGAAAAAGTTGTGATACGTCATGTAACGATGCTGTGATGACATGAGTTTGACACCCCTGACTTAGAGATAATTAATGGACTGTCCTCATGTTGGCACAAGGAGGTTGTATAACTGTGGACTTAGAAGGAATTAGAGAAAGCCAAAAGTAATAAGGAAATGACATCAGGCAATCACATCCATTTGATACTGTAGTATCTGTAATTACAAAAAAATAAACTAAGAATGGGAAATGCAACCGTTAGATTGTGTCTTGTACCCAGTGCTGGATGGAAATGTGCAAATCATGTAGTTTGCATTGTGATATCACAATGTGCTTTCCCTTGTCCCCATTCCCCCACAGATGCCTATAGTAAAGAACATAAGAAAAGGTAAAGACAGAGTGTGAGAAATTATCTGCTGGATTTTCCCTTCTGGTCAACCTTTACAAGTTGTATAAAGAATTGAAATTAATTATTGATCCAGTTGCTTGCTATTTATATAGGAATAAGTTTTGGGTCAGAGGGAATTAGCGTGTACACATTGGTTTGAGAAGCTGTTTCCTATTGATTTTACATACCTCTGTATAATGATCACATGTCTTTACGCTGCTTCTTAGTAAAATATAAGTAAGTCTGTGGGAATTCCAGTCAGAGAGGTGCGGTAGATTGAGGGATGAGGAAAATCCACCCCTTGTTGGAAGTTTTGGCAATATGTTTATTTAAAATGAATTGCAAAGGGATCCTGCTGAGAAGCCCATGTGGACCAAGGTAAGTACCATATTCTGTGATACAGCAGGTGCTACATAAATAACTACACAGGCACAACTACAAAAACAATAAAAAAAACTGGAGCTCTCACAAAAATTAATCTAAGATTTAAAATGTCCATGGAAATGGCTGAAAAAAATCAGTCTTTCAGTTAAAACATAAATTAATAACTGTCAAGGGATAGGAATACAGCACACGCTGTCCAAATATTCATTGGATGGAGTGGTCCAACCACATTTACATCTACCTGTTTGGCAAACAGTAAAGGGGAGGGATGTGCTAGAGCTCACCAATGGATGTAGCAGTTCTGGAAAAAGTGAGCATTTATTTTTGTTCTCAAAAAATGAACTTTAAACCAATTTGTGTGATTTGGTGTCAGCAGAATCACTACAAAGAAGACTTGACTATGTAAGTGAATGATTGGGATGAGTGTACTTGTTGTGAAAATATGTCAGGCGTGTTTTTTGAGGCAGCAAATCATACTTAAGTTTCTTTTTTAAAAAAAATAATTTTTATTGGTTTTTAAAAACAAACATAAACAAATAAAACATAAAAACATCAAGATTCTTCCATAGGTGTACATACAGTGCGCCGATTGGTTTACAAATTGTTTTGTGCATCCATTTCATAGTCTTCAATTACAATTACATTACATATAATCTCATATTGTCAATCAAAAACTAAATACCTTAGTATCATTATTAATCAATCATTTGACTATACTTTTATTCATTCATGTTTTACAGGATAACCATAATTTACTTTATTTATTGTATAACAGTTCATATTATCATCCCAAATCTATCCTAAAATCATTTTGTAGTTATAATAAGAAAGAAGTATATCTTTATATCTTTATTATTTTCTAGAAATCTACATATTTCATTACTCTACTTTATTATCTAACCATTGATAGAAAAGATCCCAAATTTTATAAAATTGTTTATCCTCCTGTTCTCTAATTTCAAAGGTCAATCTACTCATTTCAGCACATTCCAATATTTTCTTAATGATTTCCTCCTGTGATGGTATCTTCTCATTTTCCCAGTTTTTGGCAAATACAATCCTAGCCGCTGTTAATACATTTACAAATCATACTTAAGTTTCTTAGAAGTAAATATCCACGAACCCTAGTATAGAACCTCCTTCTGAGCCGAAATCCACTACTCTATTATGAACAGATGCCTCCAACAATCTCAAAAACAACCCTCTTTTAAAACATAATGATGGAAGAGTTTTCAAAGAGCTAAATTCCATGCAGTGAAGCACCCTCTGTAATCAGTTGCAGTTTGTGCACAGACCTCTCATGTAATTTTTTTTCCTCCCAGAATTCATAAACTTAATTGCCTGTTTTGCTGGTGCACATAAGAACAATATACCTTTGGAAATTGGGGAGGTAGATAAAGTTAATAGACTAGATTAAAGTGTATGGTTGGAGCTTGCTGACCTATTGCAGAAGGTTCCAAGTTAATTACAGCAGTTTAAGAAAGATTTTCTTTTCCCTTTTGCAAAAGGTCGTTGAGACCCCGCTGCTAGTCAGTGTTGGTACCACTCAGACCTAGAGGTTCATTACTGGGCTTGGAACAAAGCAATTTGCAGTATCTTTTCATTTCCAAATTGATGGCATCTAAATGGAATGACATGGATGGCTGTCATGTAGGACCACATTTCCCCAGGTCAGTGATGACTTATAATTCCATTCATATAGTACACCAATGTTGGTTAAAAGTCTGTAGAGATTCTCAGTCATCCAAGTCATGCTTGTTCCAAAGGTGCTTTTTCAGGAAGCAAGTGGACTTTCTTGTTTTTTCTTTGAAATCGTTTTGCTTTTCATCCAATAAGCTTCTTCAGGTCTGACAGGATGGTGGGTAATGGAAGAATTTATATTCCTTGCAGACAGCTGGTCATTTGCATCCATTTAGAGGATCATTGAAGCACTTGGAGGTATTTCTATGTCCTCAGAATCACCTGAGTGGTGCTCCTGGTTCCTGTAGTCTGCAATTTTTTTTTCCTTTGGAAATCCATTCTTACTCCGGATATGTCACATACTGGCCACACCCACGCCCAGTTTAGCGAAGGAGAAAAAAAGTCCCACTATGTCATGTGACACTGACATGACAACATGAGTTTAACACCCCTGATCTAACAGATTCTCTTCTATCGTGGGATTCCTAAGCTAGTTGACAAAACTCTATTTTAAGGATTTTCCGAAACACCAGCAGGCTGGGGGTCAATCTCATTGCAAGAAGAATGATAAAGAAGCCTGTCTTTGTATTATATAACTCCAGGTGGTATGTATAATGATTTTGTTTCCCTTCTTCGCCATAGCAACAATTCCTATGAGCTGATTTTTACACTTTAAGGAAGGACTAGAACTCTTACGCTTCCCGATTTCAGTCCAATAGTTGATCCCAACATCAAACTGACTCTCATGTCTCTTGATACTAGATTCAGCCTATAAATAGACAATCCATAGTAAATAATGTCAAAGAAGAATGTGCACCCCATAGCATAAAACAATAGATGCAATTCAATTCCCTCCTTAAGAGGTTTATTTAAAAATTGGTATCTTCCACTTTAACCTTCTCAGTGCAGCAATTTACATTCCCTGTTGTGTGGCTCCTCTTTAAATAACGTTTAATAACAAGAGTTTGAAGTCTTTCTCTTTTGATAGTGCTACAGCGACCATTTACATGGGGTGTGTTTGAAATGGACCTGAACGTAAGAATCACTTACATTAGGGGTGTCAAATTCAATTTAATTGAGGGCTTCATCAGGGCTGTGGTTGATGGGGGGAGAGGCAGGTGTGGCCAACTGGGTGGGTGTGGCCAACTTGACACCACTTCCCAAACTGCATGTTTCCTCTTCTTATTGGGTAGACCAGGACGGCCTCATGGGCCGGATCCGACTTGGAGGCCTTGAGTTTGACACCCCTGATTTACATGAATGCTGGAAGACCTGACTTTTAACCTTCTGTAAAGCTTCTTTCATTGCCTTTCTATGGCACTCCCTTGTATTGACCCATTCAATGGTAATTCACTATTTGGGGATCCTCCTAGATTCACAGTTCCTGCTCCACAGGTAGGGCAGCATCTGTGGTAGAAGAACTTTCACACAATTGCATCTTGTACACCAGCTACATCCATTTCCTAGAACAGACGTTCTTCTTATAATCATTATCCCTTAATCACTTTTCGTTTGACTTGTGTAATAAGCTTTTTGTAGGAGTTCCTTTGATGAACATTTGGAAGCTTCAGCTGGTACAGTCATCTAGGCAATTATGGAAGTATGGCAATACAGCCAGATAACTACTTTGAGAGTGCATCATTTATCTTCTGGGTGCGATTCAAGGTGAAGGAAATCACCTTTAAGGTGGCTTTAAGTTATTTAAGGGATAACTTCACCTGTATTCATTTGTCTATTCAACTACAATAAGGATCAGCTCCCTCAAAGTCCCTTCTTTACAACACTCAAGAGAAGGATTTATAAGACCACAAATTCTTTACAAGAAACTCATCACTGGTTTTTTTTTTCTATACCTTCCCTCAATGTTGGAATTCCTTCCTGTCAAGATTTGTGCAGCTCCATCCAAACTGGACTTTGAGAAAACTATCAAGACCAATTGGTTCTATCTAGCACAGGATGAGGATCAGTTATGATTGAAGATTGAATTCAGGAGCACATACCTTTTGTATTCTGTTTTTTTAAACATTTAATCTCATTTTAACATTTAATTTCATTTTAAATTTATTTTAATATTTGGAGCCATTTTTCCCTTACTTTATACTCGTTATTTTATGATCAAACTGGTCAGCAAGTAAAATAAATAATCAATAAAACTGATGGGGCTTCTACTTGCATTTTATTGGCATTTTTCACCTTATATTTCATTTTGAAAAAAGTTACGTTGAGGCAAGCAATTCCTTATTTCATTTCCTTATTTATCTACCCAATTTGGAAATTAATGTTTTATATGAAATTATGATTGATTTATAAAGTGCCATTAAGTCATGTCATATTTTCTCAGAAGGATCTGATTGCCACTGGGCCGTTTACACTCATTACTATCATAATCAAATCCATCCATATTCCTGCTGACCATCCTCTTTCTCTTTTCCTTCATATTTTCCAAGAATTATAAATTCCTTAAGGGAACAGGATGTCTACATGTTATATCCAAAATATGATTTTTGCAGAGTTTGGACATTAGCACTGAGTGAGAATTCTGGCTTGATTTATTCCTAACTGCATCAATATTTTATCTACACTGTTACTTCCAAATGCATGCTTCACATCTGCAGAGGGATGGGTTAGAGTTAAATAAAAACAAATAGGTCTAATTTTTGTTGGAATAGATCCATCATGGAATTTGAATATCCCCCGAAGAAACTTATGAAGGGCCACTGCAACGCTATCTCCAGGGTTGGGCTTCAAATTTTTTTACAAAGGGTTCTCTGCCTGGTTGCTGGGTGGGTGTGGCCATGGTGGGTGTGACCTACTTGGCCTCCTGCACCATGGTGGGGGGGGGTTGCCCTCCTTGGGCTCCGGAGGATTTCTGGAAGCTGAAAATGGCCCATTTCCAGCCTTCCCGAAATTCCAGGAGGCCCGTTTTTCACCCTCCCTGAGCTTCTGCGTGCATCCTGCACTTACCTGTATCCAAAACAGGCTGTGTGAGGACTCCTGGGAGGGATGGGTCAGGGAGGGTGGACCCCGCCAGGAGTGGGCTTTGGAAGGTTCTCTGAACTGCACAGATGCTAGGGGCTGCATAGCTAGGGGCTCTCCCGAAACCCTGCGAATCCTCGAATCACCAATCTAACAGTTTTCTAGATTTTTGCAGCCAGATCTGGGTTAAGCATATTGTGTAAACAAAGCTATTGTCTTCACATTATATTCATAAATTAGTGGAATCAAGCAGTAGTGGGCATTCTTTGTTCTTCTTAAAGATTTCACATCCTTAGATTTTTTTTTTCCTCATTTGTCACCCACATTCAATGAGGAGGTGGTTTAGTGTTAAATTGGGTGGAAAGAGACTGTACAACTAGTTAATTAAAAAAGAAAAAAGCTAAATTATCATAGGGTTAGTAAACAGGTTCACAGATTTATAACATTAAGGGAAAGATTTTCAAGTTCTGTAAGTTGTAATTTATATCAGGTTAAACTACAGAAATATTTTAGAATGCCTATTTCACCTTTTACATGTCGCCTAGTGCAGTGGTGGGATTCAATTTTTTTTTTACTAACGGTTCTGTGGGCGTGGCTTGGTGGGTGTGGTGTGGCTTGGTTGATGTGGCTTGGTAGGCATGGCAGGGGAAGGATACTGCAAAATCTCCATTCCCTCCCCACCCCACTAACCTACTTTCCAGCTCTGTTTTCCTGTGCAGGGCAACGAAAAAGACCCAGCCGATCAACTGGGACTCAATGGGAGGCAGAGAATAGATGAGGATGGGGCCAACCAGAGGTGATATTTGCTGGTTCTCTGAACTACTCAAAATTTCCACTGCTGGTTCTCCAAAACTGGTCAGAACCTGCTGAATACCATCTCTGACTTAGTTCTTCTTTTCAAATGCCACACACAGTGATGACATAAAATTGCTTTTATGGAATGGTTGATATAACTGGTTCAAATAAATGCCCTATTAAGAGGATAAACTGGGTAAAAGCAGCCAATTATCTTGTATTATAATAGCAGTAGCACTTAGACCTAAATACAGCCCCATAGTGCTTCACAGCAAGGATCCCCAACCCCTGGGCCATGGCAAGACAGAAACCAGGCCACCCAAACAAGCAAAACCCCATCTGTGAGATGTAGGCAGCATACAATCCATGCCCTCTCTGGTCTGGGGAAAAACCTTTCTCTGTGGAACTGGTCCCCGTAGACAAAAGGTTGGGGCCTCTGCTTTACAGCACTCAGATTAACAGAGTTGGAAGGGACCTTGAAGGTCATTTAGTCCAACCCCCGCCCCCCATCCAAGCAGGAGACCCTACACTATTTCTGACAAATGGCAAACATAAATCAGCCTCCAGTGATGAAGCTCCCAAAACTACCGAAGGCAACTTCTGTTCCATCGGTTGATTGCTCTCACTGTCAGAAAATTTCTCCTTATTTCTAGGTTGAATCTCTCCCTGATCAGTTTCCATCCATTATTCCTTGTCTGGCCTTCAGGTACCTTGGAAAATAGCTTGACCACCTCCTCTCTGTGGCAGCTCCTCAAATATTGGAACACTGCTATCTTGTCTCCCCTGGTCCTTGTCTTCAGTAGACTAGCCATGCCCAGTTCCTGCAACCACTCATTGTATGTTTTAGCCTCCAGTCCCCTAATCACCCTAATTGCTCTCCTCTGCACTCTTTCTAGTGCCTCAACATCTTTTTTATAGTGTGGTGACCAAAAGTGGATGCAGGATTCTAGGTGTGGCCTTACTAAGGCTTTTAGAGTGGCATTAGTACCTCTCTCTGGGCAATTTACTATGTCAGCATGTTGCCCCCAACAATATGGCTCCTCATTTTAACCAACCTTGAAGCATGGAAGGCTAAGTCAACCTCGAACCCATCAGGACCATACTCTAGCTGTGGGCAGAATTTTTCTGCAATGCTGCATTCTAGCCACTATATCACCAGGAGACGGGGCATTATAAAATCTCCTGACCTTGTAGAATACTCAGAAGGAGAGGGAGAAAATCCATTCATATATTAAATACATTAAATATAATCTATACTCTTATACTCATTGCCATGGGGCCAATTCCTGTTCCCATTTTTGCATCACAGTTTTACAATCTAGTTTTTAAATACAGTCTTTGATTCAAAAAAGCCATTTCTCCCTTTTGCTAAGTCAGATAAGTGATACCTTTTTTTATTTATAATATGTAACAAAGTAACTTTAAATAGTTGTGATACATTTATTATCACGGATAACCCAAAAGACATGCTTAAAATTGTTTAAAATTGAAGACTGATAAACTTGTGGAGTCCTTGGTGTTCACTGAGCTTGGTTGTTTTCTTGCGGATGTTTCATTACCAAACTAGGTAACATAATTAGTGCTTGCACTGATGTTATTACCTAGTTTGGCAATGAAACATCTGCTCTCCAAGCAGAGAGCACCAAGGACCCTTATTTCAACCCTGAGCTACAAATATTCTTTATTATTACTTAAAAAAAGCTTTCTAGGTATGTTTCTGGATCATATATGTTTGTATATGCAAACACCTTTGGAGAAATGTATCACTTTTACAATTAAGCTGAGGTGGAAAAAAAAAATCTCCTCTTCCAATTTTAAGAAAGAGTAGAAGGGAAATTTGTTTTGTCCAAAACCCTGACTTCATATATATTTTAAATATATATATTTACAGTTAGCTTATTTATCTGTAATATTTAAATTCATATGTATTGATGGAATGCTAAAAGAAGAAGAATATATAACAAGCTCCATAAAAAGCCATTTACACATTTGATTTTCATTTTCAGATAGTTTCACTGTCCTTTTTTTTTTTTCATCCTGATAGTGTTTTAACTGCAAAACAAACAGTTTTGCGGGAAAAAAGAGTTAACTGTTTATTTTGAACACAATGAAGGAAAGATAATAAGATAAAAAGGTGTAATCCACACCTAGCTAGGAAGTCAGATCCATTACCTTCCACTAACGTTGATACAAAATAGGTGTCAGACTCAGTCTGGCGTCAAGAGCTGAATCTTCCAGTTAGGATTGAAGTGAAATGCCAACTCCACTTCAACATTCTGTTTCCTGACTTTGTAAAGTCATAAAGGACATTTTGCTATTTGCACATTGGGTAAGCATTGAGGGAAAAAAATGGATGACATTTGGAGGTCCTCTGTGGAGCATCTAAGATCGGGTACTTAATACTCTCCCAATAGGTCTCTCTTCAAACATTAGGCTCTTCTGCCACTGCTTCTCTTATCAACTGCTTTCTGGATTATCCTTTGGGGATTGCAGCAGTATAGAGACCTGGAATTTAGCACCAGCTGCATCCCCAGAATTTCCTTCAGCAGTTTATTCAGTCTCTACACTAGTTATTTTATGTGAAGTAGCCCAAAGTGTTGTTAGACACATGCAGTTATAACTTAGAAGATATCTACGATGCTCATTTATATAGGTAGCCATCAAATTATGACTGTAATAGAGCTTGTCCATCAAGGTTATAAGTTGTGATGTTCATAAATTGGGTCTCACACACAATCAACTCAATTTTATGACCTTTTTGTGATGGTTGTTAAGCAAGCAGTAGAGTTCTTAAGCAAACCAAGGATTCCCTATGGGCGAATTTTTCTGAAAACTAGAAATATATCCCAGTTTTTGGTCACACCATTGTAAAACTTGGTCACATAACCATAAAATGATGAAAATAATAAAATAGCAATGTTGTAATATTTGTAATTTTACTGCTAATAGCAAAAAAGAACAGATGTTTATTCATTATTTCCTTTATGTATGTTTCAGAATTATACAGATAAAATTTTATCTGTTAGCAATCGCCTGCTGCAAGTTTGTAAACTTCTTGCTCTCCTTGATGAATATCCTTAGCTACAGTACCTACTTAGTGAATGAATTTATTTCCTTTGCAAGGATTTTTTCCCCCAGGATAGACTGTTTAAGAATAAGGAAGATGAAATGGAAACACTACTTCTTAGCTTACATTACATTTAT
Organism: Pseudonaja textilis; assembly: GCF_900518735.1. Next base: position 1,256 of record NW_020771640.1, on the reverse strand, counting down.
AATTCATATACTAATTATAATTCAGTAAATAATTTCAAGCTGACATAGAAAATATGAAAAAAAGAAAAAACCCACAGTAATTAAGCAGAACAAAACTGAAAACTATTCTAAACAGTCATAAAGGCTCAGTAGCTAAAGTTCTCAGACTGATGCTTCAGTTTCCAGTCCCATTTGGCCGTAAAATATGTTGGCTGTCTTAGAGACAATTGCTAACTTACCTCATAGAAATAGAACTAACCCTCTTTCCGGGGATGGGATTCAACCGGTATGGACTGGTTCGGGTGAACCGTAGTTCCGGCAATTATTTGGCCCTGCCCACCTGTCCTATATTCCCTTTGTTTGAAGCCCAGATGATCAGCGTGGCTGCACGGATTGTCACACCTCAGATGTTTTTACTCACCAGTACTACCTGCAGTACAAGGCAAGTTTTCTTGCTATTTTCAAACAACGTAAGCGCTCGCCGAACTGGTTGCTACACCAGTTAAATCCCACCACTGCCTCTTTCCAAATGAGCAGGATATTTACCTCATTTAACTACCTCCAAATTCTGAAGGGCACTAATTTTAGCATCCTTCAACACTAAGCCGTGTTGGAAAAGGTCAATATAAGAACATGCCCTATAAACTAGGGCTTATATCGTCAAGGGAACATTTAAAGTTGTAGTTCATGTCCCATTATCCTGTAGGAATCCAAGGATCCACCTGAAAAAAAAAGTATCTCTTTGTACTTTGTACATTGTTGTTATCAAATTGGTGTGCTGTGATTTCTCTGCATGTGGCTAAATTCTGTAAAATTAAATACACCCTGAGTTCTCACAATTGAAATATTCTTATTCTGCTTTTATTTTTAATGTATTTTAATTTGATCAGTGGTTTGTGATCATAATAGCAATAGCACTTAGACTTATATACGATTTCACAGGGCTTTACAGCCCTTTCTAGACAGTTTACAGAGTCAGCATATTGCTCCCAAAAATCTGGGTCCTCATTTTACTGACCTTGGAAAGATGGAAGGCTGAGTCAACTTTGAGCCTGGTGAGATTCAAATTGCCAAATTGCAGTTAGCTGGCAGTCAGCACAAGTATAGCTTGTAGTACTGCATTCTAACCACTGCGCCACCCCAGCTCTTAATAGACTCTATTTCGTCTATCTATTATCTGTCTGTCATCCATTCTTCCACCCAAACTTCCATCCTTCCATTCTTCCATCCATCCATCCATCCATCCATCCATCCATCCATCCATCCATCCATCCATC
>NW_020771639.1:0-12766 GCF_900518735.1 Pseudonaja textilis | reverse complement strand
GATCTCTAGAACCCTCTTATGACAATCCGCAATACAATCAACCAATCAGAATCAATACAGTGATTTTGTCTTAAGGCTACAAACATACATTGTTGGTTTATATATTGCCAACCCAACTAATTGTTGGACAGATTCCTAACAAAATGTCTGCAAGAAAACAACCCAGAGCACCGAGGACCTTTCATTTCAACACTGAGCTATAAATATTCTTCTTCATTGGTAAGAGGGTTGATTAATAAACAAACCAATGGCTTAATGCAGGGGTGTCAAGGCCCATAGGCCAGATTTGGCCTGTGGGGTGTTTATGTTCTGGCCCAGGCTTCATCAAACTTAATAAAATACAAACTGAATTTAAAAGTAAAACTTTTTTTTAATGCGATGCTGGGAATTACTTGTATTCCCAGCCAAAACTCATTAGTCACAGTTTCTCCAGATAAGAGCATGCTTTTCAATGCTGCCAAATGCTGCCAAGAAACAGAACTCCAATTAAGGCTAACATAAACCAACCCCAAAACCCAGAAAAAAACGACCAGAGTAAAGAGCTTCACGAAGGATTTGGAGATTACTGAATGGCTTTGCTTCCTGCAAAGCTCTTCGTCATTGAGGTCTGACTTTTATCCCTTATGGGAGGGGCAATCACCTCCCAGCCTTACTCTTGAGTCGCCCCTTCTGCTTCAGCTGCTCTCGCCTTCTAGCAGCTCTGCGCACACGCGCACAGGGCACAGGCTCCCCTGGGTCCTCTGCTTCGCTGCTGCCAGACTCCAAAGGCTCCAAAAGCAGCACCTCACTCCTAGATGGTCCTAGCCCCATCCCTGCATCGGATGCAGGCCCTTCATCCAAGTCCTCACCCGACTCCCTGACTGGTTCCCTTTTGTCCTCACTGTCCGATACCTCTGTTGTCTGCACCGGCTGCCGGCAAACCACAACAGTTTAGATCTGACCCGCAGGGCCGTCCTGGAAACAGTGGACCAGCCTGCGGTGTCTCTACCGGCGCAAATGGAACTCAGGCAGGCCGCAATGGCCTCCTGCAGCCTTCTGCCAGTGAAAACAGAGCCCAGGGAGACCACGTGCAGTGCGCTAGGCTCCATTTTTGGCTGCTATGGGCTCTGTTTTCACTGGCATAGGGCTGCATGAGGCTGTCACAGTGAAGTCCATCTGGCCATGCCCCGCCAACCACGCCCCCCCCCCCAGCCTCTTGAGGTCAAACACAATCCTGATGTGGCCTTCAATGAAATGAAGTTTGACACCCCTGGCTTAATGTGATTTGTGTATTTAAGGAAGACACGCACAAGATTTGACTGTTTAGTGCAAAAAACTACAGCCTCATATCAGCTTCTAGAATATATTGTTCTGCAATGGAGCCTCTTTTTTTGACAACCTAAGTCACCCCTAGTCAAGAAACATTTAAACCCGGTTTTCTTGAAACCAATTTTATAGAATTCTGGATCCTGGCTACTTTTAGCCAGGATCCAGATTTTACAGGAGTGGATTCTAGTTGCAGACTATTTTAGGTGTCTGCTTAACACTCAACTCCGTATTCTCCCATGCTGCAACATTTATTAATATTTTTATATTATTATATTCTTTCACCTCCAGCTTTTCTTCTAATCTGCCACAAGCAGAAATTATCACTGTTGTGGGAAGTATGGATAATGCCTCTTTCCATTATCAAAAAGACTTCTCTAAATCTCATCACAAATTCATTAAACAGCAACTGCCCCGTTAATGAACTAGCGACAGAATTAGGTTTTAAGAACACAGTGCTTCTCCCCAAAAAACCAACCAAAAATCCAACTTTCTTTTCTTTTATTCTTTTTTGGGTGTGTTTGTTTAATAAAAACTTTTAAAACATTTTTTTAAAAAAAATCCAACTGTGCCTTTAATCTTAAATGCTTGTACAGCATCCGAGGGAATGGTCAACCAACAGTACAAAATATTAAAAAGCTGCAAGAAAGAAATCTTAAATCTTAAGGCTAACTCAGAAAAATTAGAACCTCAAAACTTGTTTGGGTTTCCCACAAAGATGAAGGGAGTCAACCTATTCTCCAGAGCTACGGAAGGCAGGACAAGGAACAATGGATGGAAACTAATTAAGGAGAGACACAACCTGGAATTAAGGAGAAACCTCCCAATGGTGAGGACAATTAACCAGTGGAATAGCTTGCTATTGTTGCTAATGTCGTGGGTGCTTCATCCCTGGAGGTTTCTGTAATAAGACTGGATGGACACATCTCAAATTGTACAGGGTCTCCTGCTTGAGCAGAGGGTTGGACTAGAAGACCTCGAAGGTCCCTTCCAGCTCTATTCTGATTGTATTGTTAAGTTCTGTCTATTTTGGTCTATGGAGATTCTCAGTCGTTCAGGTCATAGTTGTCTCAAAGGTTCTTTTTCTTTTTCAAAAGGCAACTGGACTTTGAGGAAAAAGAAGTTTTGCTTTGCTGATCAAGCTTCTTGGACCAGAAGCCAAACTTCTTCCTCAAAAAAAAGGAAAAAAAAGAACCTAGTTGCCTTTTGAAAAAAAAAAAAAAAACACCTTTTCAGTCCACATTGGTAGAAAATTACACAGCTGTATAAAGATGAGGTAACAAAAATCAAAGGTAGTTATTGGGCTAATTTACTGAAGGTTAAGGAAAGTCTTTGAATTTGTAAGAAAATTGATCCTGAGACAGAAAGAAGAGAAAATAAGTTCTAAGGCTGCTCTGGGCAAAATCCTACTAAGGCCAAATTCATTTCTGTGTATTTTAGCTTTTCTCCAGGGCGATACAGTAAAAATAATGATTGTGCTAATCCTGAGACACACTCAAACAATATTTACAATTTCCCATGATTTTGCACTCAAGAATACTTCAATTCATCTGATTGTTATCAGATGGGGCAGGTTAACACCGTTTTTTTTAAAATCCCATTCCCTAACCTCCTCTTTCTTGTTATCTTTTGCAAAAACTCTTTTGAACATAACCTAAACATTCAGAACAGCTCCTGACTTTACATTTAGTGGATCCAACAGAAATAAAATTTGTTCTGTGTTTTTTGTCTGACTATTACAAATCTGGTTTATAATGTGGAATTCCAGAAAAAAATGTGTATTTTTTATTAAAAAGGAGTTAAAATGCATAGCCTATAACCATTATTATGTAAAATAGATATCTGAATTTCCAATTAGCAGGGCCCATTTTTATCTTGTTAGACTTATGTCCTGCTTTTTCTTCAGGCGGTCAAGGTGGCACGTGGGGATCTCCCCTTTTTAATATGACCATGAGCCCTGGGGATTATTGGTATTGTAATCACAATGCATCTGGAGGGAACCCAACTGGAAACAGAACATATGAAATCTACTTACAAAAGAGGAATCTCAACAATCAACTGAATGAGGCAGCAGAATAATTCTTCCATAAGATCTTCATATTCAGATCCTAAAAGAAAATAAGGAAATTTTATTAGATATTTCAACGTTAGTACAGTAATTTTGCTTCCAAATTTCCAGTTACCAAAGTTTAAATTTCACCAGCTTTTTTTTAAAAAAAACAGTGTATTTTTAAAAATGGCTCAAAAATAGCCGGTTGAAATACAGGCTAGGAATTGGATTCAAATTAAAAACACCATGTTTTCGGATTGTTACCGTGTTTCTCATATAATAAAGCCGAGTCTTTTTTTTTTTTTGAGCCCCGAAAAAATGGCTAGGCCATCTTTTCGGGGGTGACTTAATTTCCCCCCCCCTTGCATGTTCGGGTGGGCGGGTGGCGACAGCTTGGATGTTGACCTCAGCGTTGGTGGGGCACTTCGTATCGGGGTCAACGCAGGCAGCACCATATCCAGGTGTGCAACAAAAGTACTTCCTAATGGCAAGCCCCCCCCCCCACCATTCCCCCCCATTTCGCATGTTTTAATATAGGCCTTAATTTGGGGGGAGGGGCTTAATTTCATTTCATGCCTATAAAACATGCTGGGACTTCCTATTGGGGGAGGCCGTATTGTTGGAGAAACAGGGTATTATTACACCTTCTAAATGGCAACAATTAATTCTAGGTTATCTAGAAATTGGTTAAAAGTCTCTATCAAACAGAAATCAAACTTTAAGGAAAGAAAGCAACTTGTGAAAACATTTTTGGTAGAAAAGAAGAAAATGAAACAGAAACTTAATCTATAATTCTATTTGCTTTAGCATTCAGTTCCATTCAAGAAAGTATTATTCTTTACAGAATAAAAAATCAGGGCTTTAATTATCCAAGAAAATTTGCAGGAGGCCAAATTGGCCTTATTTCCAGTCACTTTAATTCCCAATCAACTGGTTTGTAGTTTATTCAGGCTTAAATATTGGAGAACATAACTACTCAAAAGAAGTTTCTTTGCTTTGTCCATATGGGTATTAGATGATATTGAATCCCTTATATTTTAGTGTAAATCTACAGAATAAAAGATCGTGGCTTACCCTGATTTCAAGTTATTGATCTCAGCATACAGACTTAGATGAGAATGATTGATTTTAAGCAGTAATGCCCTGATTCAAAGCAGTACAGTTTGTTTTCCCAGGACAGAAACTACCAATCATCAGAATAAATTTCTCTTGTAACATATTGAGGGGGGAAAATACAATTTGGATAAGGAAGTTGAAAAGGGGATAGGCTGAATTTATATTGCACTTGGGATACCCAAACTGACCACCTTCTTCTATCTGCTTCCATCATCCAACATCTCAGATGATAGGCTCAAGATCCAGATGGATCTTGACAGACTTGAACCCTGGGCCTTATCTAACAAAATGGAGTTCAATGTAGAGAAAAGTAAAGATTTACACTTAGGCAAGAAAAATAGAATAGAATAGAATACTTTATTGGCCAAGTGTGATTGGACACACAAGGAATTTGTCTTGGTGTAAATACTCTCAGTATACATAAAGAAAATATAAATTCATTAAGAATCAAGAATCATAATGTACAACACTTAATGACAGTCATAGGGTATCAAATCATACTAGGAGACAGTCAATATAAATCGTAAGGATATAGGCGACAAAGTTAAGAATCAATTTTTTTGGTACCGATTAGGTGAAACCTGGCTCAAAAGCAGTAACTGTGAGAGGGATCCTGGAATCCGAGTGGATAACTACTTAAATATCAGCCAGCAGTGTGCGGCGGTAGCCAAATAAGCCAATGCAGTGCAACAGAGGGATAGAATCAAGATCACATAAAGTATTCGTGCCACTTTATAAAACCTTAGTAAGACCATACCTGAAATACTGCATCCAATTTTGGTCACATAATAAAAAAGATGTTGAGACTTTGGAAAGAGTGTAGAGGGTAGCAATAAAAATGATTAAGGGCTTGGAAACTAAAACATATGAAGAATAGTTGCAGGGATTGGGTATGGCTAATTTAGTGAAAAGAAGGACCAAGGATGACATAATATTAGTCTTCCAATGTTTGAGGAGCTGCCAGAAAGAGGGGGGGTGTGTGTCAAACTATTTTCCAAAGCAACAGAAGGTAACACAAGAAGCATTGGATAGAAACTAATCAAGGAGAAAAGCAACCTAGAACCAAGGAGAAATTCCTAACACTGAAAATAGAATTATTTATTGGCAAGTGGGATTGGACACACAAGGAATTTGTCTTCGGTGCATAAGCTCTCATTGTACACAAAAGCTATAAGTGATAAATCATGATCATAGTCATCACAAACACGTTCATCATAAATCATAAGATACAATACTTAGTGATAGTCATAGGATACTAAATAAGCAATCAACATAATCATGCTATGCAACGAAATAAAACAATATAAGTTGTAAAGATACAAGCAACAAAGTTATAGTGATTAAGTAGAAAAGGAGATAGGTAACAGGAAGGATAAGAAGAAGAATAGTAATACAGTCTTAGTAAATAGTTTGACAGTGTTGTAGGAATTAGTTGTCTAGCAGTGTGATGGCATGCGGGGAAAACTGTCCTTGTCTCTAATTGTTCCGGTGTGCAATGCCCTATAATGCTGTTTTGAGGGTAGAAGTTGAAACAATTTATGTCCACAATGTGAGGGATCTGTAGATAGATATTTTCACAGCCCTCTTTTTGACCCATGCAGTATACAGGATACAGAAAACAATCAGCCAGCGGAATGGCTTGCCTTCAGAAGTTCTGGATGCTCCAACACTAGAGGCTTTTAGAAGAGACAGGACGGACACTTGGAATAGGATCTTCTGCTTAAGCAGGGGGTTGGACTGCATGACCTCCAAGGTCCCTTCCAACTCTATTATTCCGTTACTCTGCTCATCACAAACTACAGTATAACTAGGGCATGTCCCAAGACATAAGGGATCATTAGTTAACTTTTCGTAAGGTGAATGAAATAGAAGAAAACGAAAATATATTTGCAGGGAAAAAAAAGTCTCTCATTTAGAAATAAATTAGGTTCTATGTTTCCTTTGGTCAAGCAAGGCCGAGGCATCGGAAGGTTAAAGATGGCCAACCACTGGCCGACCGAGATGCAATTAGCAATTCTTTCAGCTCAGCCCTTCCGCAGAGAATTATCGGCACTGCACAGCTGACAAAATAAGCTCTGGGAAATGCCTTTCCTTCCAACCCAGTCATTAAGCCAAAGCCTAAAAATCCAATTGCTTTCATTTGTCTGCTTCACTGCATCCCAAAGCAACGAGATCCTGTCCCACCCACCCTCTTTTTTTTTTACATTTTGGCTTCTCGGGAACATCTCGGTCCTTTGTACCTAACAAAGTTTACAAACTTTTGGGGAAGCTTTTCAGTGGAAGTGAGTTTACAGGATTATGTCCTAGCACAAAGGGAAGGTTATACGCCATCATTATCCAAGCTGCGCAATTCGTCCCAAACAGAGGAAATTATTCCAATTTTATAGAAGGGTAAACTAAAACAGGAAACAATCCACTGGCAGAAGATCAGAGTGCAGCAGAGATCACACCGAAGAGGAATTCCAATTTCCTGGCTTCTGAATCCTGGTCCAAACCAATAGACCACACACAAGCACCTTCTTATTCTTTTTTTTTTTCCCAAAGATTGTTTGTTAAACGAGGCAAGAAAAAATAATAGCAATTGTCGCTTTCTTCAACCAGCTTAGCACTGGATGTTTTGCTGCTTTGAATAACAGGAAGAATTCCCTAAGCGTTTGTCCCTAAGGTGCTTTTTTCAAGAGGCCACTGGATTTTCTGGATTTTCTTTGAGGACGTTTCGCTTCTCATCCAAGAAGCTTCTTCAGGTTGAGATGAGAAGCGAAAAGTCTTCAAAGCAAAAGCAGAAAGTCAGTTGCCTCTTGAAAAAGCACCAGGACCGGAAGGACTGCGGATCTCCATAATCTCACTAAGCGTTTGCTTGTCTGGAATAAAACGATATAAATATTTCTTAATAATTGGGGAAGAGTTTACTGACTCTCTCCTGTCCCCTGATTGGAACCAGGAGACGGGGTAAAGAAAAACAATTACAGGTGGTCCTCAACTTATGACCAGAATGGAGCCCAAACTTTCTGTTGCCAAGAGAGACAGTGATTAAGTGAGCTTTGCCCCATTTTAAGAGCTTTCTTGCTACCGTTGTTAAACAAATCACTGCAGTTGTCAAGTTAGTAACATGGCTGTTAAGTGGATCTGGCTTCCCTTTATGGACTTTGCTTGTCAGAAGATCTCTAAAGCTTGAGTCCGGGACGCTGCAGCCATCATGAATATGAACCAGTTGCCAAGCATCTGTTGTGGTTCGCCAGCAGCAGCTGTGGACCGCTGAAGTCTCGGAGAGTGAGGACTCAGATGAGGGGCCTGCGTGTGATGCAGGGATGGGGCCAGGACCATCAGGGAGTGGAGATTGTGGAGGCTGGCAGCAGTGATGAAGAGGTCCCCGAGGAGCCTGTGCCCAGTGCGCATGCACGCAGGGCTGCTTGAAGGAAAGAGCAGCTGCAGCAGCACAGGCGACTCGGGAGTAAGGCTGCAAGGTAATGGCCCCTCCCTTAAGAGATAAAAGCCAGCTGAGAAACCAGAGTTCTTTGCAGGAAGCAAAGAAGTTTTTGCACTCGAGCCTTGTGTGCGTTCGGACTCTCTTAGTTTGTGTTTGGAGACTCTTTGTATTTGAAATATTTCTTGGCAACTTTATCTAGTGTTCTTGGCAGCCTTGCACAACCTTGGCAAGGCTCATTCTTATCAGAGACAATGAGTTTGAAACTTTTAACCGGGAAGGAACGGAATTTGTAAAGAATCATGAAAAGGTTTTGCTGTTACCTCCGTTTGGGGTTGGTTTCCTTGGAACAACGTTTGGGTCAGAACAGCATCTGAATTTTGATCCTGTGGCCATGGGGATGCTGTAACGATTTTGAGCAAATGGAAGACGCTATCATGTCACCCCTAGTTCTTCTTTTCATTGAAGGAGAACATACCCGATTCCTGCAACCGTTCTTCCTATGTTATAGCCTCGTCTCCTAATCATCTTTATCGCTCCTTTTCTGCACCCTTTCTAGAGTCTTAACATCTTTTTCTATATCACGGCAACCAAACTGGATGCAATATTCCAAGTGTGGTCTTCCCAAGGCCTTATTAAGTGATAATAATTAATGTGATCTTGATTCTGCCCCTGTTATTGTTACCCCTAGAACCGTGTTGGCTTTTTTGGCAGCTGCAGCACACTGCAGGTTCATATTTAAGCGACTGTCCACTAGGTTTCCAAGATCATTCTCGCAGTTATTACTATTATTACTGTACTACTGTTGTGAGGACAACAAGAGTTGAGCTAGAATGAGGATAAATTACACTTCGTTCTTTATACATAACAGTTGTATGTCAAAAATATGTGCACCCCAGTCAAATTATATATCTCAAAGAATCCCTATTAAAACCTGACATAATCTTTGGTATGTGGTACAAGGTTAAATGTACAGTATTTCTTTTCAAGCTTGCATGCCGTTTATAATGAGCCACGGTGGTGCAGCGGTTATAGGGCAGTACTGCAGGCTACTTGGAATTTGGCGGCTGCCTGCAATTTGGTAGATCGACTCTCACCAGGCTCAAGGTTGACTCAGCCTTCCATCCTTCTGTAAAATGAGGACCCAGATTGTTGGGGGCAAGAGGCTGACCCTGTAAACTGCTTAGCGAGGGCTGTAAAGCATTCTAGAGCGGTATATAAGTCTAAGTGCTATTGCTAGAAGCAGTTCTTCACGGATTCAAACTAAGAACACAGCTCCTCTGGCACAGTGGCCCCCAACCTTTTTTGTGTCACGGCCCGGTACCGGCATCACAAAATGATCCGCGGCCCGGTACCGGCATCAGCATGCATGACAAGGCAAGGCGAGCCGAGCGACCGGCCAGCTAGCCATCCCCCGCTTCTCCCCGCCACCTTCAACTCCTCCTTTGTACCTTTGTCGATGCGCTTTGCTTCGGGACAGCCGCTCGGCTCGCCTTGCCTTGGGTGCTGAAAGAATCCTCGCGCCTTAGTTTCGTTCAAAGCCCCCCCCCCACTTCGATGAAACTAAGGCGCGAGGATTCCTTCAGGACCCAAACGCTACTTTCCAACTGGAAAAGCTCACCCGGAAGCACTTTCTCGTCAAAAAAGATGGCGGCGCCCAGCAAACCGGCGGCCCGGTAGGAAATGTTCCACGGACCGGTAACGGTCCGCGACCCGGTGGTTGGGGACCCCTGCTCTGGCAGATGCAGAAGTTTCAACACCTTTTTAGCCAGTACTTGATTTCAACCTATGGCAAAAATAGCAGGTAGCAAACATTTTCTACAGCCAGCTAAGAGCCCATTTATTCTAACCTTTGAGATTTTCTCCCCAACCTCCCCCATGTGACTCTTCCAACTACTCTTGCGTGTGCTGAATGTTTGAGAGTCCTCACGGATTTGCAATCTGGGGACTGTGAAGGCCACTCTCAAACCTTGATTTTTCTTTCCTATAAGCGTTTCGTGGTAGAGTTGGTGGCATGTTTCAAAGTAACAGCGTTGGAAGGGATCTTGGAGGTTCTCTAGTTCAGTGTTCAAAAACATTTCCAGCTTTGCGGCCTGGGGGAGTGGGGGGGAAGAGAGGGGATGGCTCTGAATGATTGACAGGCAAGTGCATGTTCACGCACGGATCCATTGGTGAGAGCGACGGGCACACACGCACGCAGCTCGCACAAATGGAGCACATGCGCATGGGCTTGCACGCTCCTCACACAAGTGAGGATGCATGGATGGATGCACCGGCCACTTCCACAGCCCGGTTCCAAACAGCTCAAAGCCCGATAGTGGGCTGCGGCCTGGGAGTTGGGGACCCCTGTTCTGGTTTAACCCTCTACTCAGCAGAAAACTCTATACCCGTGACGGAGTGGCACTCTATACCCGGAGGAGTGGCACGCAGAGCCATCGCACACACGTGGACTTTCGGCACATGAGGACGAAAAGGTTACCCATCACTGCTCTATACCATTTCAGGCCAATGGTTGTCCAAACTCTTCTTAAAAATCTGCAGTGTTGGAACCAGGAGTGGGATTCAATTTTTTTAACTACCGGTTCTGTGGGCATGACATAGGTGGTGGGCGTGGCTTGATGGTCATGTGACTGGCTGGGCGTGGGCAACTCAACATCACTCACATCGAGGCACGCATCTCCTCACCTGGCCTGTAATGACTGTGGGGATGCTGCAACAGTCGTAAGTGTGAAAAATGGCCATAAGTCACTTTTTTCAGTGCCATTGTAACTTTGAATGGTCACTTCACCCAAGCAAAGTACCAGCAAAGGAGGGGAAAATAACTCCAAGAACATAATAAGGGTTAACAGAGAGGCAGTTTCTGTAAGCAACACCAGAATGTCTCCTTCCTGCCTCCCTTACAGGATTAGGCCAGTCATTTCTTCTAACAACCGGTTCTCCGAGCTGCTTAGAATATTAACAACCGGTTCTAGTGAATAGGTGTGAACTGGTAGAATCCCACCGCTGGTTGGAACACCCACAAATTGTTGCAGTCAAATTGTCCCACTGATTAATTGTTCTCACTGTCAGGAAATTTCTCCTTAGTTCTAAAGTTGATTCTCTCCTTGATTAGTTTTCATCCGTTTCTTCTTGTCCTGCCTTCAACTGCTTTGGAGAATAGACTGACCTCCTCTTCTTTGTGGCCCTGATCTTAAGGGGTTTTTGTGGCAGCCCCTGAAGATCAGAGTATTTCGAATCAGTGCTTTGCTGCAAAACCAAACTTCTTTTCCATTTCCATTTCTTCGTACCTCAAGGGACCCTCGGGGAGTCCCTGAAACATCCATTTCTAACCAGGGATACCTCAACTTTTGCATACAACTCTATGTAGGATAAAATGATCCCTGAACGATGTACTGTGAAAGGCCAACCAGGAAGTGTAAGAACAAACGTTCTGCAGAACGATAATACAAAAAAACACTTTTTGGCCAAGCTCCCATTGCCCTTTCTTCCGTTGGAATAATTCAATATTTACCGTAAGAGCCTGGGTTTTTCTCCTCATAGGTGAAATGAACCTGCAGTTCCTCTTCTGACATCTGACAGAGTAACACTTTCAGCAGGCAGCAAATAATGAACAGAGCGTTCTGAGCCTGCCAGATAAAGAGGTGGCTGGAAGAGAAACAGGAGATTCAAGAGCCTGTATACCAAACATAGAGGAGGAAAATAACTTTCAAGGTACAGCTAGTCCTCGACTTACAACCATTCTTTTACTGACCGTCCAGAATTATAATGGCACTGAAGAAAGCGACGCATGGCCGTTTTTCAAGACTTACGACCGTTGCAGAAATCCCCAGCCATGTGATCAAACTTCAGGGGGCTCGGCCACTGGCTTGCATTTATGATGGTTACAGTTGCCCTGGGGTCATGTGAACGCGTCTTTTGAGACCTTCCGACAAGCAAAGTCACTGGGGAAGCCAGATTCAGCTTATAACCACCATGTTACTAAGAACTGCAGCAATTCACTTAACAACTGTGGCAAAAAAAGTCATAAAATGGGACAAAACTTACTTAACAGCTCTCTCACTTAGGAACAGAAATTTTGGGCTCAATTGTGGTTGTAAGTCGAGGACTATCTGCATTGTTACAATACATGCATGACATTAAATGCTCATTTATTATATCTATCTATCTATCTATCTATCTATCTATCTATCTATCTATCTATCTATCTATCTATCTATCTCTCCTCTCTCTCATCTATCCATCCATCCGTCCATCTATCCACCCATCATTATCTATCATCTCTCTCTCTCTCTCTCTCTCTCTCTCTCTCTCTCACACACACACACACACACACACACACGCACATCTACTAATCATCTACCTACCTACCTACCTACCTATCCATCCATCCATCTCAAGGCTCTTCAAACTTGGCAAGTTTAAGACTTGTGGACTTCAACTCCCAGAATTCCTGAGCTAACATGATCGGAGGAGGAATTCTGGGAGCTGAAATCTTAAATCTGTCAAGTTTGAAGACCCCCGATCTGTCTGTCTGTCTGTTTGTCTATCTAATCTATCTACTTTTTGTTTGTTTGCTTATATCACAACTTAATATTTTTATAAATATCTCAAGGTAGTAAAAATATTTAATATTCCTTTCCCCTCCTATTTTCCTCACAACAACCACCTTATGAAATGGCTTGGGCTTGGGTGAGAGAGAGGGAGAGGGAGGGAGAGAGAGAGGGAGGGGGAGAGAGAGAGAGAGAGGGAGGGAGGGGGAGGGAGAGAGGGAGAGAAAGAGACTGGCCCAAAGTTGTCCAGTGCTCTTCACATTCTTAAGCAGACTGGAGGAGCACATGTATTCCATAAAATGAGGAAGGCACATGGGGGGG
>NW_020771638.1:0-11441 GCF_900518735.1 Pseudonaja textilis | reverse complement strand
CTTTAATTTATCCCTCTCAAAAATATAAAGTTTGTGGCCGTTGAAACGCGAGACGCCCCCCGGGGGGGGGGGGGGGGGGGGGGAGGGGTTGAAGTGCACACATCTTAAAGTTGCCATGTTGAAAAAAACCTCATTGTTTAGATGGATTGGAGAATATTATACGTAGCAATAGCTCTTAGACTTATATACCACTCCATCATGCTTTATAACATTCTCTGAGTGGTTTACAATGTCAGCATATTACCCCTAACAATTTGAGTGCTCATTTTACTGACCTTGGAAGGATGGAAGGCTGAGTTAACCTTGAACTGTCCAGGATTGAATTCTTGGATGTAGGCAGCAGTGGTGGGATTCAAAATTTTTTACTACCGGTTCTGTGGGTGTGGTTTGGTGGCTGTGTCTTTATATGTGTCACAGGGGAAGGATACTGTAAAATCTCCATTCCCACACCACTCCAGGGGGAGGATATTGTAAAATCCCCATTCCCTCCCCACTCCTGGGGGAAGGTTACAGCAAAATCCCATTCCCTCCCCACCCCACTAACCTGCTTTCCAGCTCCGTTCTCCTGTGAAGGGCAACAAAAGAAGACCCAGCCTATCAGCTGGGACTCAGGAGTCGGAGAATAGATGGGAGTGAGGCCAGTCAGAGGTAGTATTTGCCCATTCTCTGAACTACTCAAAATTTGTGCTACTGGTTCTCCATAACTGGTCAGAACCTGTTGAATACCACATCTGATTCTAACCACTGCACCACCATGGCTCCCTGTATCATTCCTGTCTTGAAAAATACATGTTGAGTTGAATAAGGATAATGAGACTTACATGCTGGCATATAAATGGGATATCAGACTGAATATGTAGGGGTATGCTGAGTTTAAAAAAAAACATGTTACATATAAAATAGCAGTCTAATTTTCCTAACAAAGTTTTAGATTCTATAAGTAAGAAAACACTCAGAGCAAGACATATAAATAAGATTTTTTTGTAGCAATTTATGTTTTGTATCTAACTACAAACATGGGATATGAAAGTTTCTTTTTCTGTCCCTAGGAAATCAGCCTTCAAAAAGGAGTAGCTTTAATATTTGTTTTTCTCAGAAAAGGAGCTGAGAAATACATTTGAATTCAGAATGCTTTTAATGTTGCTTAAATGAAAGAAAATGCAGCTAGTCAGAACTCACCTTGTTAAAACTTTTTGACCACATGATAGAATCTTCAGAAATGTCGAAGAATTTATCTGGGGAAGCCATGGGATCTATCCTTCCAACCTGGATCCTAAAAAATGAGCGGTTTGGGAATGTGACCCATTTATTAATATCAAATCCACCAATGAGTTCCCCATTTTTGTCAAATGAAATCTTTTCTCCAACAGTATTGTTGAATGAAACTCTTGTTAGGAAAGGATGAAGCTAAATTAAAAAGAAGAAGGGAGGGAAGATAAAATATTTCAGAACCATTCATTGTTCTATTTATGGTCAGAATTCATTTTGTTCGGTCTTAGCCTGAGGAAGAGATGAAAAAGTACACATATATTGGATTGCATTGTTCTGGAATGGAGGGCTTTGAAAGATGTTAGTAGTATACATTGTTAAAAATGTTTTTCCCCCTTTAATGAGTTTCAGCCTAGTATTTCAGTATGTTTTCAGCAGAAAGTATTTATGGGACTTGTATTGTTATTTATCTGAGAAATGGTGAGGAATATAGAAAATATGGAATAGAAAGAATATGGAATATGGAGAACCAGTTTGCTCTAATATTTAAGGCACTGGGCTAGAAAACAACAGACTGTGAGTGTGACTGCTTTTTAGCCATAAAAAGCAGCTGGGACAACTCATCCTCTCTCAGCCCAACTCACCTCACAGGGTTATTATTCTGCAGGGAAAAGGAGAAGAAAGGTATGTTGGATATGTTCACTGCCTTGAGTTATTTGCAAAAATAATAAAGACAAAAATAAACAAACAAAATTGGATATGAGGGATATGAAAGACTGTAAGATACCATCTTCAGCAGAACTGTGAACACCTCTAACCCGGGAGCTGATTCAAAGACAGAATCAATTTCCAAGTTTTTTATGTAGTGATGTGCCTCTATTGCTATGAGTTCGATGTCTCCTTCAGTGTGTGAGCCATAGCAACAAGATATTCCTTGTTTGGAGGGCACTGTTATAAATGCAGAGGAGGTCTTCCATTGTTTGTCTTGAATTTTAATCAAACCAATGGGCTAATCACCATAAGGAGATTGTGGTGTTAATACACAATTACTTCCTATGTCCTCTGTGGTCCTAAGATGGTGTAAATATGTACTTGGTAGACATAGACTTTATATGTCCCAATTTCCTTTGGAGTGAATGATCTGTATGGCCTATTTGAACTTGCAGCTCTCCTGCATATTTCTGCTCTGAAAATTACCTGCCACAATTGTTGATTCTGAAGCTTTGATGCTCTTCTGCCCACAAGATAGTTGTTCTTGAGTTTTGAAGAATGCATTGACTCCAAAGCATACACAACAGCATAGACTGCATTGTATATATTATAACTGTGTCCAGATGTGCTAAATTCAAACACAGATGTTGGAAGGGTTGCCATTTTCTCTTTCCTTGTACAAATTTTACCTACATCAGAGCTGTAAAACAAGCACCTGAATGCATGCTGCCAGAAACTCCTTAGAAACCCATCGTGTTCTACCATTGTTGGATTTCTCATTAGAAGAAATTCCTGAAAGCCTGGCACCTCTTTTGAGTGAACTGAAAAGGATAAAGTATTTTGGAGGAAATTTATATCCCAATCTCTTTGAAGAGATATGGATGTGAAAACCATTTCAGCATTCATGATCCAGACCTTTGTATTTACTGATATATCCTCCACTTCTGCATACTGCACTGACATTTTCAAATAGGTCATGGATTGCATCGTCCCGTATAAGATAATCACTTTGGCTGTGCTTTTCGCAAGGGTAGAATAGGTTTTGTGTGTTTCATCCATCACATTTGTAAAGTCACTGTAAAAAGCTACATTTGGGAACTTTCCTATGAAATCAAAGCAAATGCCCTTCTGAGAAAAAACAGGGAGCACCTCCTGTACAAATTTCTCCCCTTGGTCATCATTCATAGCAAGAACTCCAATCCAGATCCATTTAAAGTACAGCAATAGCTGGAGGAGGCCCTCATGTTGATGGGATTCATTTGGAAACATTTGTTGGAAGAAAATTGCTTGAGTCTCTTTATCCATGATTCGAGCGGAGCCATAGGTCAGCTAAGAAAAATGATAGGGAAGAATGAGGAATGTGTAAAACTGGTTTTCTTCCTGAATAATGATAATTACTCTCCCCCTCCCACTTTGGAATAGTCTTCATACTGGTGATTACCTGGACAAATTCCTTCAGTTTTCTTAGCAAGATTTCACAAGTGGTTTGCTATTTCCTACCTCCTAGAGCAGAGCAAAAATGATTGGTCCAAGATCACTCAGTTGGCTTCATGCTTAAGATGGGACTAAAACAGTTTCAAACCCAGTACCTTAATCATTACATCAAAGTGGCTTTTTAAATGGTGTTATCCTTTCTAAATTATCATTCTATTTTTCAAAGAGCAGTTGAGATATATCAGGGATATACTCATATGTGCCTATGATGATTTTGAACAAACTGGGCTATTTCCATTTTTTTCCATGTAGACACAAGAGCATTTTGAATGTATTGTTGTATAAACATCTGGACAAGAAATAAAGCCTACTGTCCTTAGGAGGAAATTGACTTGAACATATGCTTTATTGCTCAAGGCTGGAAGAATACACACATACAGGCAGGAAAATGTTATATATATAGGAATATTGATACATAGCAACCTGCTATATGGTTTGCCAAGTGTTCACACTGATTATGAAATCAATAAAAAGTCAAAAACAGAATTAAAGCCTTTTTCTAAAAAATAGATGTCTCTTAGCTTTAGAGGAAATGTTTACTTTTGTGAAGCCTCATTTATTACTTCAAGTAGATGCTTGAAGTAATGAGTGGGTCTTCACAAATTGAGTTGAAACTAAAATGATGTATTGCTTTGTGACCCAGAAACAGATTCTGGAATGAAGCTATTACGTGGATGAAAACTTAAAACAAAGACCAGGTAATGTCCATACATGTAAACAAAACTAGATTGTAAGTCTGTTTCACAAACTGGAAACTTTATGCATAATTTAATTCAAGAATTTTCTCTCCCAGCATAATCTAAGTTGCATATTTTAATCATACTCTTTCCCAACCCTCACCTACAAACTGCATCCAAACAACCACAAGAAATGGCTAATTTGGTTCATATTGTGTCATCAACACACTTTACCTGGGAAACTTTATAGATGTCCAGTATGGTTGCCATGTGGAGACAGATATTAGGTGCACCAATGACTGCAGCTGGGTTGTTTTGAATGCCACACTTAAAATTAGGGCTGAATCTATTTTGAGCAAAGAGAAGCTCCATTGAGGCAAGGTAGGTCCAGCTTGGACTGAAGTAGCTGTTATAGATGTTGAATCCCATGGTGACATTGGGTAAAATCTGTGGATTTTCATTGATTTCTTTTATAGCAAAAACTAAGGCCAGAATGTGTTGGTAACTCTGAAACAACACCCTGCAATGAAAACTGAATGCTGTTTTAAAAGTAAATGGTTCCAAAAATATTGAATATATTTATGTTGAAATCACCTTAATGCTGAGCATTTCATCAATTGTATAAAAAAATCATGGTTTAATTAAGTAAATGCAAAAAATCCTCCTGTCTGGATATTTCTGAAAAATCAAGCATTGGCTTTAAATAAATATAATTTGCATCATTAATTTTGCACTTATGCAGTATTCATGGTATCACAAACCAGTTTCATAATAGTGGATGGAAACTAAGGGTTAAGAGTGTTACTTCTGGTACCAATGATGCAAAAAAAGAAGAAGGATTTGTAGCTGATCTTAGCTAATGTTAGATTAATTTGAGTCAAGCTTGGCTCTTGTACTATCCCTTGATTGTTTCTCTTTAATGGTTAAGTTATAGACATAGTTTTCAAAGTGTTTGGGTATCATTCATACATTCTATTGAAGAATGCCAGTATTGACAAAAAGTTTCCACATCTCTGTGTTAATGTTAAAGGGTTGTTCTGTAAGAAAGATGGGTGATTTCCAAGCGTGAAATACAAATAAATATTTATTTTTAAAAAACTAATTAAACAGATTACTGGGGTTTGGTTGCTATAGTAGAGATTACCTTGAGAAACATATAATTCAACTCAGGGGTAAAAATGCAAGACTTACGCAAAGTCATCAACAATTTCCAGAGAAGGATGTTGAATGAAAGCAACAGGACTGGAAAAGACATAGACTTGAGAAATAATGCCAGCAATTCTGAGCTCTCCAGTCTGAACATATTTATGAAGAATAGGGAGAGGTTTACTAACATTGCAATTACGATGATGGACTTTACACACCACCCAGGCATTGATACTAATAAGGAAACAATAAATGCCACCATATTGCCTAAAAGTCTTCCTTCCTCTGTATACACATGGACCTGTTTTCACTTTGGCAAGTGCATATTTCCAAATCATAGATCCTGCCATGATTCTCTCAATTGTTCCCAAGACCAAACTGGACAATACAATATGTCAGTGATCAAAGGGACAAACTCTTGTCACCTCTGAATTTTTGGGAGGAATTAATAGTATTCTTTCTCTTTCTCTTTTCCACACTAATACTTTCAAGGTTTTGGCAAAGAAGTAGAGATAATAATCTCTAATTGGATAATTATAAGGTAGAATAGATAATCACCTACTCAGAGTTATTCATTCCATCTCACCTTAAAGAAGAAACAGTATAGATGTTTTATGTGATGTGGATCAGGGAAAGATAAAATCCACAGTACTGGGTCTATTAAAAGTCATTTCTCCTTCCATCCTTCCCTCCCTCCCTCTCCCTTTCCAACACACATACAGAACAATGTTTATCACTGGTTGTTACTTACAGCTCACCAACACATTATTAATAATCTATATCCAATATAATACAAATACAACGAGACTGCCTTTTCTCAGGCACTAGGTGCCAGGCCCATAATTGCATAGAGACAACTCAGTCTGAAACCAATTTTCACAACATGATAATGTTGCTGATATGGGAGCCAGACCCTGCAACAAACAAAAGTATGTCTACTTTCCCCCCATATTTGCCCCAAGTGCCCAAGCCCCATTGCAGGCCTCAACAATTCGCACATAACATTAGAGGTGACTTGATGCTTGTCCTCTAATGTGATATATTCCATCACCAGCCAGCAATGCCCCATAGGATAAACAGAGCAGACCTTGTGAAAGAGAATTCATGGACAAATGTTTTTTAATGTTTTTTTAAATGTTTAACATTAGGACTCCAAACAAGAACAAAATAATATCAGAATATTTCTATCTTCCAAGACACTTCATTCCATAACTCGTAATAGTCTTTTTTAAAAAAAAGAGACTTCACCAAAGGATTGCTGAAGTCACATGCACTAAAAGATTTTAGGATATCTTGGGTCTCAGCTAATATAATGGGTTTTTAACACATTACAATTGTTAATTTAAAGTACTTATAATTTGGTTCAGATGACAATGAACTAGCAGTAGTGACCATAATATAAATGTATTTGGTCTATACCAATTTCTCACTACCATGGTTTTGTTTTGGTCAAATTGAAATCCCTGTCTCATGATACTGTTTAAAAAAATTCTCATTGACAAAATTAATATTCTTTGATAATCATTCTCAATAGATAAAGAAAATCTCAATTTCCAAATCTCAATGTACATTAAAATTAGATTTTACTTTCATGATTTTGTGAAACTCGCAATAAATAGTTCTTATGAAGAATGGGAAACTATCAATAGATTGGATACCCATTTGTCAGAATTGGTGTAGGGTTTCCTGCCTATGCAGGGATTAAACTAGAGACTTCCAAGGTCCCTTCCAACTCCATTATTCTATTCTATTCTATTCTATTCTATTCTATTCTATTCTATTCTATCCTATCCTATCCTATCCTATCCTATCCTTCCAACTTTCTCTTTTATGAAGGAAAGGTCAAGAAATGATCATGTTTTGGAAGTTTAGATGCCAAATCTGTCTTAATTTAATGACACTGTTATTAAACTTCTCAGATAATAGATATATGGAAAAGAGAAACCAATGGCATTATTTTAAAATTTGGAATGTCCTTTCCTACATACTTTTACTTATGAACAATGAACAAAACTGCAGCCTGCCCCATAGATTTGAAGTTGTTCACCCATCACAATCATACAGGGGTGGGCTTCAAAAATTTTAGCAATGGGTTCTTTGCCTGGTTGCTGGGTGGCATGGCCATAGTGGGTATGACCTAGTTGGCCTCCTGCACCACAGTGTGGGGGGGCACATTTTGCCCTCCTTGGGCTCTGAAGGTTCTCTGGAAGCCAGAAACGGGCCCATTTCTGGCCTTCTCAAATATCTGGAAGGCCCATTTTTCACTCTCCCCAAGCTTTCGTGCATGCCCTACACTTACTTGCATCCAAAATGGGCCAGTGGGGACTCTTGGAAGGAGCAGGGCAGGGTGGGTGAGGCCAGGCAGGAGTGGGATTTAGGGTTCTCCGAAGTGTGCAGATTTTTAGCTAGAGGATTTCCTGAACATCTGCAAACCCCCAACAGCCCACCCATGGAATCATATATTAAAATGTTAACTTCTGATGAACTTTAGAGTTTTTTCAGTTGACATATAGTGATATAGATTACTATCATGATTATAGTTCAGCATCTAATGAATCAATGATGCTGTTCACGTTGTTACAATCCTGTGCATATCTCATTCTGCTTCCCATCATTCTTACATCTTTTCTTCCACCATTGCTGAAATTGAAGTTCTTTTTAAAACAAAGCTTTATTAGTTTTTTAGACAAACATAGACAAACACAACATAAAAACATCAAGCCATCTTCTACTTATGTACATACAGTGTGTCAGTTGGTTTACAAATCGTTTTGTGCATCCACTTCATAGTCATCACTTACAATTATTTATATAAGTTCTCATATTATCTAACAAATATTCCTAAATGCATTAATGTCATTGTTAATCAATCATTTGACTATACTATTATCTGTTCATGTTATACAAGATAATCCATATTTTAATTGATTTATTTTATCACAATTCATATTATCATCCCAAATCTATCCCATAATTATATTATGATTATGATAAAGATAATACATCTTTATATATTCCTTATCTAAAGTTCTAGATATTTCATTACCATATTTTATTGTCTAACCATTGATAAAATAAATTCCAAATATTATAGAAATTGAAGTTCTTTTTAATTTATGCACATGATATATATATTTTCAGAGTCTCTGAAAAGCAAGAGCCAAAGACAGAGGCCTGATGATGATGAATGAGACTTCATCAAAACGTTGCCTAGACACTTTGAATCTTACGCGGGAGAAAACCCGAACAACCAAAGATCCACATACAAATACCCGCGAGAACCTCAGAAAACATATATATATATATATATATACATACACATACATACATATACATATACATATACATATACATATACACATACATACATATACAGTATGGCATTCAGCTTTGTTTGGGTATTTTCCCACATCATTGTAGTTGTGCTTTTAAAGTTGTAGCAAGGTTTCAGCAGAATCTCATCTGCCATCATCAGGCTTCTGTACAAACTACCCGAACAAAGCTGAATGCAATACCAATATATGTATATGTACAGAAGCCTGATGATGACAGATGAGATTCTGCCGAAACCTTGCTACAACTTTAAAAGCACAACTACAATGATGTGGGAAAATACCTGAACAAAGCTGAATGCCATACATGTAAGTACCTGCAAAAACAAATATACATATACATACATACATACATACATACATATAGGTCCCTATGTATTTTACTCCAGTAGTTGTTGCCGATGTTAGAGGGAAGTGCTCATTTCATTTTAAGGCCATTGAGCCAGCAATGTTCAAAGACATGTCCATGGTTACGTGGCCAGCATGACATCACAGAGGACCATTACTTTCCCATTAAAGTGATACCTATTTATCTACTCACATTTGCCTGATTTTGACCTGCTGGTTTGGCATGAGCTGTGGCAAGAATGGGAGCTCTCTCCATCACATAGTATTTGGGTCTCGAACCTGAACTACCAGTTTTCCAGTTGACAAGACAACCATTGTAACCACTGAACCATCATGTTATCCCTTTCCCAAATAAGTCCCATTCTCAGATGAAAGGCCATTTTATAAAGGCCTCTTACTCAGTTACTATTGACTTTGACCCTCTTATAATAATCCTGCTACCATCATAAATGCTTATGAAATACCTAAATGGCAATTAAATAACTATAGGGACGCTGTGGCAATCATAAGTTTGAGGACCAGTCATAAAGTAATTTTTTGAGCAGCATTGTAAATTCAGTCACTAAACAGGCAATTATTAACTGAAGACTGCTTATATTGTCTGTAGCAATAAAACATGGAGAGATTGCAAAGGCCCACAAACTGAGACAAATATGATTGAGAACATTAGGATTCTTAGGCAAATAGTTGCAAATACTTCAGAAAGAAAATTGGCTGTTCTTCAGCTGTTTTATTTCTTTTTAGTCATTATTTGCTGCCTGTTGTTCAGCTCAGGTTCCAGTACAACGATAAAGTATTTGGGAAAAAAGATAAAGAACAATAAGGCAGCACTAGAAGACAAGATGGAGAAGATTTCCACAGCCACCATGTATTTTCCTTTGGAACTCAGATAAGTTGGAACAAAAGACAACCAAACACTACAGAAGACCAACGTGCTAAATGTAATAAACTTGGCTTCATTGAAACTGTCAGGTAACTTCCTAGCATAGAAAGCTGCAGAGAAGCTGACAATTGCTAAAAAAAAAAAAAACCTATATAGCTCAATACCCAGCCAAGCATGATTCCTGACCCTTCATTACATTCCATTGAACATTGAACATTGAGTGTACATTAAGTTCTGGGTATGGTGGAAATGTTGCCAACCATGCTATACGTGCTATTATGGTTTGAATAAGAGGCCAGGAAAGAACAATGGAGTTAATCAATCTTTCCCCACCCATTTCCTCATACTGGAGGCAGGCCTGGTAGCCCTGAATGCTACCATGACAACAACAGTTTTGGCTAATACACAAGAAATTGCCCCTGAAAAGATTATACCAAAAGCTAGTTGTTGAAAGGTACATGTGATCTGATTAGGTTGCCCAATGAAAAGCAGAACACAAAGGAAGCAAAGCAAGAGAGTAGTGCATTTGTAAGATTCCAGGTGTTGGCTTTGACAATGTGAGTATTTTTGTATTCAATGAAGATCCCAAGCACCAAAGCTGTGATAAAGGAAAGGAAAAGAGCAGAAATAGTCAAACTGATTCCCATGGATTCCTCATATGTTAAGAAAGTGATAGTTCTTGGAATGCATTGATCCTTTTTCTGATTTGGATAATGGTCTTCTGGACAGTGATAACAATCATCTTGGTCTGAAAAAGAACATGGCAAAGGGTTGGCTGTGAAGACCACAAATGAAACCCGAAAGGTAGCTTTCTATCTTTCTTACTCAATTATGTTTCTATGAAGCCATGCTGAAAATTAATCAGAAAGAAAGCCAATTTCATTGATTACAGGGAACACAATGCCAACTTTTCTTCTGAGTTTTGATATCATCACACAGCTTGCATTATCTGTTCTTTTACCATGTTTTAATAAACTAATTGCAAGATTTGCTATGTTTTGGTGCATAATATTTGCATTTGTCCTCTATATCCAAATTTATAAGTATTATAATAGGAAATAAAAATACATATGTGTATATAAGATATATGTCTGAAGATAGGCATAAATACACTACATATATCACACATACACACACACACACACACACACACACATTCTTATGTTTTTGCAGGTATTTGTATGTATTGTATTTAGGTTTCTTCGGGTATTTTCCCACGTCAATATATATATATATATTCATTCTGAGGTTCTTGCAGGTATTTGTATGTGGATCTTTGGTTGTTCGGGTTTTCTCCCACGTAAGATTCGAAGTATCTAGGCAACGTTTCGATGAAGTCCCATTCACACTCCACCTCAGACTCAGCAACAAGATTCACCCCTTACTTTGGGACAAATCCAAACAACTCGCTGTCTGGAGAGCCGAAACACAGACCACCCTCAAGACAGACACACACACCAACAAACTCAGAAAACTACAACAACGCCAGAAACCAACTCCTCCCCCCCCACAGCCACGCATGAAACAAACAGTGCACAACATCTCAGACAAGATCCTCACTGAAGCCCAAACCAAGGTCCTTTCAAAAGGATTCAACTTTGCTGTCGCTCCCAAACACATCCCCACAGAAACCATCATATG
>NW_020771636.1:0-11207 GCF_900518735.1 Pseudonaja textilis | reverse complement strand
GGGGGGGGGGGGGGGGGGGGCATTTGATCCGTCGGTCGAAATGCCCTCCCTCTGCCAGAACCGGCGCTAGATGGCACCGTGGGCTTAGCTGGAGGAGGAACCGGCTTATCCGCTGGACTTAAGAGCCGCCCCTCCCTCGCTGCTTAAGCTACCGGACTGCATGGCCACAACCACCAGCTATTTTTTTTTCTTTTTCCAAACAGAAATGGCTTCTACAGGTTAAAAATAAATAAAAATAAAACACTTTTAAAACTCTCAACGGCGTTGCGAAAGCACCTGCTTCCAAGCAGAGGAGATCCAGGCGGATCCAAAGAACGGGGAAATTAAAATAAAACAACACGTCAAGGAAATGAAGGATTTGGGCCGGTTAAAACCGGGCGGAAGGGAAGAAAAAAATTTTTAAAAAAAAAGACGCCACAAAAGGAAGATTTGGCCGCTTCCGAGTCTTTTGGCCCTTGGGTGGGGTTTTTTCCGGTCACCTGGTTATTCTGACCAGGTGAGCGATCCTACCTCTGCTCTGTCAGTATGTCGAGGATGTTTTCAGCCAGCCAGATGTTCTTGGAGGTGACATCTCCGCCTTTGGGGGGGGGGGGGAAACAGTGAGAAAATTTGGGTCGCTGAATGAACTTTTAAGTCGAGGACTAACAGGAAAATCAGATTTCAAACGCCGCAGGTTTGAGGAAAAGCAAAACCAACAGGCAAGGATCAAGTCAGTTTCACCTCTTTTGCCGGGTGAATCCGACAACCGGCCAAGTCTTTTGCTCGTTTGATATAAACTGCATATAAACGGAATAAAATATTTATTATTTTTTTCTCTGGCTTTTGCTACGTTTGGAAAACCTCCCAGTGGTGCCCAGTTCATGATTTCTCTTTTAATTAAGAGAAATAATTCCCCCGACGATACCAAAGAGAGATCAGGAATCCGCTTGGGTGAGAAGAAGCCGGGCGAAACTGGCCAGGATCAAGTCAGTTTCACCTCTCCGGGGCGGAATTTCGGAACGAACCCCAGCCTTCTCTCCCCCCTCAGGGCACCCACCTGCGATCTGTTTCATGAACGTCATGCAATTCCCGTCGATGCCGATGATCCCATTCCTCACCATCTCGCGCAGCAGCCAAACCAGCTAAAAAAAGAAAAGAGAAATCACTCTGCCGTGCGGCTCTCCAGACGACGACGCGTCGACGCCCGGTCGCAGCCGTGTCGCGGCTCAGCCAAAACTAGACGACGTTCTGAAACTAAAATCACAGTGCAGAAAAGGGATTTTTTTAAAAAAAGAAAAAAAGAAAGAAAAGTTGAGGGTTTGGGATCGTCTCTCGGACACCGCGCTAGAGATCCTAAACGCCTAGGTTCTCCTTTCCCAACTTCGCGAGGCCTCTTCGCGACCTCCTTCCTTAAATCTGAGCCCGCCGTTCCCACGGTTGAACGCCGGTTGTTGGCGGGAAGGGGTGGGGAATCTCACCAAAAATGGGACCTCCCCCAAGGGCCGTACGGTTTCAGGGTTCCGGCAGTTACCCCCCAATTAAATGAGTCTCGAGCCAAACTTCCAAGACTTCAAAAGGATTTATTGGGAGTTAACATGTCCGGCACTGCCTGGGTGTAGCCGACTCTGAGACACATCCTTCATTGTCCCCGTTGACCCCGGTTTCCTCCTTTCCCACCCCCTGGGTGTATCCTAATTCATATTCTCCAATGGGACACCTCCATAGCCCATAGTCATCCTTCAAGCTCTCCAGCTAGAATTTTGCAGGGCAGAAACTCCGGTCGCCTAGTTACCATCTTTGAAAACATTGATGGAATGCACTTTTGGTTTCCAAGCTGCCGCACTGCTCCCCGCTCCCTTTCTGTTGGCAACTCTGACAAGACTTTATGAGTTGACACCTGGTTTCAGGTGACCACAAGGGCCTCCCAGCTGGATCCTGGGGTCCAAAAAAATCACTTCTGGGCTTAATTTGACCCTCACATCCACCCCTTGCCCCCCCCCACACGCACACATACATACACACGCTTCTCGGGGCTCAGAGAAACGCACAAGCCCGCTTCCCACCTGGGTGCGACAGGTGTCTTGCAGTTTGAGGTATTTCTCCATGAGAATCTGGTTCATCTTGGTCAATATGGTGCTTAGCCCATCTCGGCTCACCAAGGCCAGGTCTCGGTAACACTGCGGCACGGGGAGATTGGGGGGTGGGGGGGTGGAAATAAAAGGGGAGAATAGTTTGTTCTAGTGGCCGAACGCAAAGGAACAAGTGGGGTCTTTTGAGAGGAGTTGAACTGGTGGGGATTAGAGGGAAGAGGGATGGATAAGAGGAGGAGGAGGAGGAGGAAGAAAAAGAGGAAGAAGAAGAACAGGAAGAGGAAAAAGAGGAAGAGAAAGAGGAGGAAGAGGAAAAAAGGAGGAAGAAGGGGGGAGAAGTCCTATGGCCCACCCGGACTTCTTGGTCTGAGATATAACGGTGATGGGAAAGTCCAAACTTGCAATGCACCCAAAGTATTAAGGGGAGAAACGGGTGTTAATGCCAGACAAACTTCCACTCCTTCCAAAGGTGGAAGAGAGAAACGGGTGTTAATCCCAGACAAACCAGAACGAAAGTCTTGTTACCTTCTGGGCTTGAGCAGGCTCCGTCAGGATCATGGTAAAAAGGCCCAGGCAGACTTCCTCGTGCTGGGGGGCACCTTTGCACACCTGGCGGATCAAGAAAGGAAGGTAACCCCAGTGGCTAAGGGGTGGGAGGGAAGGAGGGGGGGGAAAAGGGGCACAGAAACTCTGCTTCATTTCTACACCGGGGGGCTGGAAATCCTGGGCCTCCAGGTCGGAGAGGAACCGAGATCCGAAGCGAAGGAACTAAAGAAACTCACGTGGGCGTTCAAGGCGTCGTTGGCTTCCCTCTCCGAGAGCCCGCCGGTCAGAGAGGTCACCGTCCCCATGCACCTTTCCAGCTTCTGAAAGACAAAAACAAAAAACAAACCATGGGGCCAACTCTTGGAAGACCTTCAACTGATGGACCAAGAAGTCCAAGGCCCCAACAGCTCCCTGTTGGGAGGGGAGAGGAGGAACACGGGCGGTGTGGGGAAGGTCCATCGAACACGGGGCGGTGTGGGAAGGTCCATCCAGGAGGGTCTGACAGGCCAAAGAGAGGAGGAGAGGAGCGGAGGAGAGCAACGGTCGGGGCTGTTGAGAAGGTAGAACGGCTTCCTGGCTGACATCTCAAGGCTTCCTCCCCCCCTTCAGAAGCTCCCAACAGCCTTGAGAAGATGAGTTGGATGCCAAGGTGAACCTCCAGCTCCGGGGAGACTCCAAGGCCAAGTCAACATCTAGAAGAATTTCAGGGGCAGCAAAACAAGCCTCCTTCTTTTCCCCTCTTCCTTTCTGCCTCACGCCTTTCTTTCTTTCTTTCTTTCTTTCTTTCTTTCTTTCTTTCTTTCTTTCTTTCTTTCTTCCCTTTCCTTTCTCTGTCTTTCTCACTTCCCATCCCTTTTTTATTTATTTCTCCCTCCTTCTCCCTTTTTTTCATTCTTCCTCACCTGCCATCCCATCCCTTTATCTATCTATCTTTCATTCTTTCTTTTTTTCTTTCTCTATTTTCTCTATCATTATATATCTTTATCTTTATCTATATCTCCTCTATCATCTCTCTTTCTCTCTTCTCTGTCATTATCTATCTTTATCCTCTTTATCATTATCTATATCTTCTCTATCATCTCTCTTTATCTTTTCTATCATTATCTATCTATCTATCATCTATCTATCTATCTATCAATCACTGATAGATTAATTTCTATTTATCTAATCTATCATCTTTCTCACTTCCCATCCCTTTTTTATTTATTTCTCCCTCCCTCTCCCTTTTTTCTTTCTTTCTCACCTGCCATCCCATCCCTTTATCTATCTATCTTTCATTGTCTTTTCTTTCTCTATCTTCCCTATCATTATCTTCTCTATCATTATTTATGTCTTCTCTATCATCTATCTTTCTCTCTTCTCTATCATTATCTATTTAACTATCTATCACTGATAGATCAATCTCTATTTATCTATCATCTTTCCCACTCCCCACCCCTTCTTTCATTCTTTCTCCTTCCTTCCTTCCTCCCTTCCTTTTCTTTCTTTTCCTTCCCTTTTTAACCTTTCCGAGGGCGCCCTTTTCTTCCTCACTCCTGTTCTTTCCCCAGAGATCCTCTGTCACACCATTCCCACAACCCTGTGGATTAGCAGGAAACGCCTAGAGGACAAGCAGGCAGACACTGACAGAGTCACAGAGTTGGAAGGGAACCCCCCAGAGGCCATCTAGTCCAGCCCCCATCCCACCGACCGGAGAAGGAATAAGCACCACCATGACCAAGCCAACCCCCCCCCCCCGCCACTGTCTCAGGCTCGGCTCCTCTCACCTGGCGGGGGGGGGAAGCCAAGCAGAGAAGCCCCTTCCTCATTGCCCCCCCCAATAAATACCCACCTCTTCCAACTCATCCTTGGCATCCAGGCTGGTGTAGATCAGCAGCTTCCCTGCTCCTCCTCCTCCTCCTCCTCCTCCTCCTGCAGACCCCCCAGCTGCAGAGGCCGGGCTCCCTTTGCCCTTCTCCATTTTGGAGGTGGGGGGCACGATTTAAGAGGGTGGGCAAGACCCCCCCACTGCCTGCCCCCTGAGCAAGCCTGCCTCTGCTCTCTCCCCCCCCTGGAAGGGGGGGGGGCTAGGAAGGGGAGGGGGGGCAAAAGAAGGGGAGCCCCCCACTCAACCCCCCCCAGGCCTTTTGGGTGGGTGGGGGATAAAAAGCACCCCCTGGAGGAGGGGAAGGGTCAGTTGGGGGGGTGCAAAGAGGGGGCTAGCCTAATCCCCCCTCCCCATATGGACACCCCTTATCTCCCTATTGGGGAGGGGGGCCACAGGCCCCCTCTTCAGCCTGGGGGGGGCAATAGAGAGGGGTCCCTATTTGGGGAGGGGGCTCCAGCTATTATGGGGGGGTCTATATTAGGTTGTGTTTAACCACTGATTTTTTTGGAGGGGGGGGTCTTTCTAGGGTCTGCTGGGGCAAAGGAAGGGGGGGGCTGTCCTGCTCCTAAGGGGCGGGGCTTAGGGGCTGGGGGCTCCCTGGGGGCGGGGCTTCCGCCCCAGGAGGCGGGGCTTGAGCGGCGAGGCTCAGGGAGAGCCTCTCTGGGGAGGCGCTGCTCCCCTTTTTCGGGGGGGGGATTGAAAAGGGGGGGGGGGGGGAAGAGGGGGGGGGGGGGCTCTACGCGGGGGGGGGGGCAGAAGGGAGGGGGGGAGCGTGCGCCGCTTCGCCCCCCACCCAGCGGCACAAGACCGGAAGTCGGAGCTGGGGGACGAGCGAGTGTGTGAGGGAGCGGGCGAAGGAAACAGCCCGGCCGGAAGTTGCCCGCCTTTCCTCCTCTCCCCGACACCGTCACACGCCCACCTCCTCGCCCTCCTTTCGACCTATCGCCGCTCGAGGACGGCGGTGAGTGACAGGCGACCTCTCGGCGGGCCAATGAGGGAGAAGAGGGGCGGGAGGGGGAAAAAGGGGGAGGGATCTCAAATTCCACTCCGAGGAGGACGTAGACTTAGGAAACGTGGAGAGGAGCAACCCTCCTTATCGGAAACTCGTTGCCGGGTTCCTTTACATCTTGTTAAAACTTTTAGAATCAAGATTTAATCCTTAGACCCCACTTTACATTCCAAATATATCACTGCCTTGCAGGTTGACAAGCGGCCATCCACAGAGGAAGATAATATAGTAGCGACACCAATAGTGAAACCCATCCCTAAGCTGGTCTACAAACATGCATGGGGTGTATCTTCACATTTCGTACCTCTATGGAACTCCTCCGCTTCCCTCCCCCCTCACGCATGCGCCTTAGGCCCCATCTTTCTCGCTTTTTCCCCCACTTTTTGCTGTCGCCTCGACAGCCTCCGCCTGCACTCCAGAGCTCCCCCTCCCGCCGCCGCCGCGCATGCGCCGTCCCGTCCTTTGTGGGCCACCTGTTATTCCGCCATAAGAACCCCACTTTCGAATTGCCCCGCTTTCTGATCAAGGGCTGAACTTCTGCCACCCGCTTCTTCCCCCTGTGCTGGTTAGAGGGGACCGTCCGTTTAGGAATTAAAGAGCTGTTTCCCACTTAAAGGGATGGCATTGTGGGAAATGTAGTTTCTGCATCACGTGGTCCCACCTGCGCTTCCGATTGGCCCCTGGGCCAGGCTTCTGATTGGTTGAGACCAGCGGGGGTTTTTAATGAATGAATTGCAACGCTCCCCCGTGGGAAGAAACTGCCTCGTTTGTGAATGGGAACCGTAGAACGAAACACACAGATTTAAGATACTTAAATGTGAGACAATGGGTGCAAAGTGAGATGATTAAGCTAGAATACTGTATGTCAGAAAACAATATAGCAGATCATTTTACAAAGGCCCAAGGCTCTTATAAACCATAAGGCGAGCTGTGAAGATTATGGACTTAGAATGTAAGATTGTATATATTGTCTTACCCAAAAGGGGAGAATGTAAGGAATATAAGTCACCTAACAGCTATTCGGGTTAGAAATATATAAACCAGGATAAACATTTTAGTACTATGTCTTTAAGAGATTGCAAAAACTGCAATTGGGTGTGGTTTTTCAAGCAGCCATAAGATGGAGCCAGAAACCTGGGTTGTCTTAGTCTTAGTCTCAGAAGAGAGTGTGAGTATCTCTGTTTCCTTCTGTTGGAAAGTATTGCCCCATTTCTTCTAATTGACTGATATTACTGGATTTAACGTAAGTCTGATACTGAACTGTTTTTGACACTGGAATTTGTTATTTGGATTATCCCTGGATTGAAAACTGACTGATTTACTTGTGAGTGACTTTGGACTGTGTTTGGACTTTGCTTAAACCTTTCTGGAAGTAAAAAACCTACATTTACCGTACAGTGTATCTGTGTGCTGTGTTTGTGTATTATTCAAACACTTCTCTCAGATACGTCTCCCTGTATGCGCTCATTCTCCTAACGGGGAATTACCTCAACAGAAACCATGCCAAGAACACTTCACACTTGCAACAAGCAATCCTGTTTTAGGAGCGACAGTGTTCCAGCCCGTTTTTGCTCCCAGGAGGCAAAAAACAGAGCATTGGTGGGGGGACAACATACACAAACCACCCTGCTCCCACGTACCCTTTTTTGCCTCCTGGGCCTTGAAAGCAGCCTGGGCGAAGCAGTAAAACAGGGAGGGGGATCCTGGAACAGCTGATCGTTGGAACAGCTGATTGTTGGGAGAAAAGAAAGAAAGAAATCCACAACAAGGCTGGTTTTGGGTGAAAAATATATGAAATTCCTGGGGAAAAAAAAACCAATTTCCAAATATT
Source organism: Pseudonaja textilis (assembly GCF_900518735.1). The sequence continues at coordinate 3,885 of NW_020771636.1, read as the reverse complement.
TCCAGAAGGGGTTTACGCCCTTCTAATTCCGGCCAAACCGAAGTATCTCGTGACAATTTGAAGGCTCCCAAAATGATGATGCCTTCAAAGAATATCGTCAGAATGTTCTTTGAAATGGTCAGGAGACAATTATTGCTTAAAAATTGCAGCCACAAATATCTATCCTAGCTTTTTATTTTTGTTTGTCTTTTCAGCGTCCAAAAATACTGCCGTTTCCATGCACCAGGGAAATAAATCTTCTCGAAGGGACTAAAGTAATGCAATTGGGAGGAAATGAAATCCAAAAGATCATTTAATTATCCTTTTTTCTCAGATGCAGAGCAACATCCTCCTTTAAAAAACAACAACAACAGGACATTGGAAATGTATTTTGAATAAAGCAAGTGACATTTTCCCCTCTTTTTTTTTTTTTTTTCAAGCTGCATTCGGGTGAACTCACCTCGCTTTTTTTCCAGCGCTCAGATCCTAACGTGATTTGATTTTGCTCATAGCCAAATTAAGTTTTAAATTAAGACAAATTCCTTGTGTGTTCCAATCGCGCTTGGCCAATAAAGAATTCTAAAGCAGGAGGCCCTATCCCAAACTCTGCTTAAAAGCCTCCAGTGATGAAGCAGCCACAACTTCTGTAGGCCGTTCCAGTGATGATTTGTTCTCACTGTTAGGATGATATGTTGGGTTTAAAGGAGAGAAAGAATGAACCAGTCAGGGGAATTAGGTGCATCACACCGAGGAGGGATATCTTTTTTAGGAAGCCCAGAAGGCACTGCCGTGAAATGGGAGGGAGGGAAAGATGGACACGCAAAGCTGTGAATGTTAGAAAACAACATCCACGCACAGGTAGTCCTCCACTTATAACCACGGTGGAGCTCCAAATTTCTGGTGCCCAAGCGAGACATTGGGTTTAAGACATTTTGTTCAACGACATTTTAACCACTTGTCTTGCCATGCGGTCATTACATGAATTCAGATTTTCCCCATCAGAAGATCGCAAAAGGGGATTTACCCCCAGGGACGATGCGACTGTCGTAAATACGAATCAACTCCAAAAATGTCCGAATTTGGATCGCGTGGCCATGGGGGAATGCTCCAATGGACGTAAGCATAAAAAAAAAACTGTCTCAAGTCCCTTTTTTCAGTGCTGTGGTAACTTTGGACACTAAACGAACTGTCGTACGTCAAGGACTACCTGTATATGTTGTAATTTACAGTCCCCTGTGACCCTGTTTTCCCCCCTCCCCGCTGGATGTGTCATAAATCAGATTCTCCAATTAGATATATTCCCGGGCAAAAGCTCTGGTAGTTTAGTTGCAACCTTTTAAAGAGAAGAGTTGGAATGTACTTTCATTTTCCAAACTGCTGCACTGCCCTTCCAGATTCCCCACCCCCCCGTTTTTTTTCATGGCAACTACTAAAACAGGCCTAGGAATGTTTTGTGAGTTGACAATAGACAAGTTTTCCCACCCTCCCTTCTTTGAAATCTACCATCCGCCATTTTAGTTCCTCCGATTCAAACCGATTCGCTTTGGCAAAGCAGCAACCGGGACTTCGGACCATGTGCAGAGTGCCGCACCCCACCCACCACAAAGGCTCGATGAGATGCGGGGGGCTTTCAAAGCTTCACATCCAAGAACAAAACCCCCTTGGAACTTCACATCAACCAACAACAAAAGAGGGAGTTGACCTATACATTCTGTTTATTGTAAAATCTGCAGCTCCCAGGAAGCCGCAGGATTGTGTGTGTGTGTGTGTGTGTTTGTGTGCGTGCAGATCGACTATCACAAGAGCTGTGTACAGTCCAGGCTTCCCCTTGTGACAGCCAGCTCAACCACAGAAAGTTCCAAATTCTCCAACGTCCCCAGAAAAGATGAGGAAGTGGCCCGTAAAAGTGACGGAGCATAAAGCCAGCTTCTCCAGAACTTCCCATCATGCAGGTAGAGTAGAAGGCCTCTTCCAGGTCATCATCTCCTGATCTACCCAACCTTAGGACCTGGGGTGGTGAAGAAGTGAAAGGAAACGGGGGCAGGGGAGCAAGGATAGTCCCCTGAGGTCCATCCGTGGTGCCCTCAAACTCAAAGCCAATGGGTTCTTTGAAGACGATCTCGGGTGCCTCAGCTAAGAAGGTGGATCTCCTTGAAGGAAACAGGAGGAAGTATCTTCTCATCACCCTCGGGTACTGCTGACCCGTTCGCCCATCAACCAGTATGTCCGGAGTTTCCCCTTGCCCTGTGATGGAGGAAGGAAGGTCTATCGGAGTCCAGGGTGCCTCCAGAGCCATCAGCCACCCAGTGTCTCAAGAACCCAGATGCAGGGGAGGACCTTCAACCCAACACACCGTCCTCCTCACCTTCATCTCTATGTCTCCTCGGAGGTCCAGTTCGAAGCACCCAAACTCTTCAAGGATGGTTTTGGTGGCCGCCGATAAGTGGATCTTCAATGCTGGAATGACCAGAGGAAGTTGCATTAGAGAACATCTGTACAGAACATCCGGATTAGAAGGACTGAACCGGAGAAAGGGAGCGGAGATGGAGACTAGGAGGCCATCCCAACAAGATGTGAGAAGTTGGAAGTCCTGAAGGATCCCTCTTGTGCTACATGGATGCAACCATGAAGGAGGTGGCCTCAACTGGTTCTTCTCGAGATGTTCTCGCTTCACATTGTGGAAGTACCTTGCTTCAACAGGCTCAGTAGAAATTGTCCTCAACCAAGTAGCCTTGAAGTCTTCTCCTAGGTCAGTTATTCTACCATCTCCTTAACTACCTACAAGCATCCAGCTGGTGTAGGACAGTCCAAACATCTGTACCACACACCTGCCTTCTTCTCCCAAACCACTTACCTTCACCGTTGGACTCCATGCGCGAAGCTGTGTTGACCGTGTCTCCAAAGAGACAATAACGAGGCATCTTCAAGCCTACAACTCCTGCGCAGACGGGACCTTGAGGGAGAAGATGCGATGGGTCAGCAGGGACAATCAAACCCTGATTGGTGGCTCTTTCTCCTTGTCTCCTCCCTTCCCTGAGAATCCTAGAACGTGTTTTGGAGAAACCCCCGTTCCAAGTCACATCCCCAAGGTCTCCTTTGCCAGTGGAGGAGAAATCACACCATGCAAACCATGGTTCCCGGCCATTTCATGGTCCATCTGCATGGTTTGTCAAAGCTCTTCAACATTTGGACCCTCTCAAGGAACCGGGGTAACATCCTGGCTGTGTAAATCAGATCTACTGACTTCTGAAGCGCCATAATTGCACCCTCTACCTTCCGGTCTCTTACACACTCCTTTGCACACCCACCCCTGCTGTTTGTGACACACGCTCAAAGGACCTCCTCACCGCTATGGATGCCAATCCTCAGCTTGAGCTGCTGCTCAGGCCGGTGGTGTATCTTGAAGTTGCGCACGGCTTCCAGGAGTGCCAGGGACATGCGGGAAATCTCGCGGGCGTGCAACCGGCCGTTGCGAACTGGTAACCCTGACACCACCATGTACGCGTCGCCGATTGTCTCCACCTCGACGAAGACCAAAAGAGCAACATTTCTCAGCCTTGGGGGGGTCTTTAAGGTTTGTGAACTTCAACGCCCAGAATTCCAGAGTTGTGGGAATTGAACTCCGCAATTGGACCTGGGGAATTCTGGGGAGTTGAACTCCACACTTCTTAAAGATGTTCATAACAGGGCCAAAAGGAATATTATTATTATTATTATTATTATTATGTTCTTATATTTATTGGTGAGTACATCAACCAGAAGGTATGATGACCGTCAACCATCAATAGAAAAGGCAGATGGACACACAGACATGATGGATGGATGGAGAGAGAGATGAGGAAGAGAGAGAGAGATGATAGAAGGAAGGAGATAATAGATAAGATAGACAGGATGGATGGAGATTGT
>NW_020771635.1:0-11207 GCF_900518735.1 Pseudonaja textilis | reverse complement strand
GGGGGGGGGGGGGGGGGGGGCATTTGATCCGTCGGTCGAAATGCCCTCCCTCTGCCAGAACCGGCGCTAGATGGCACCGTGGGCTTAGCTGGAGGAGGAACCGGCTTATCCGCTGGACTTAAGAGCCGCCCCTCCCTCGCTGCTTAAGCTACCGGACTGCATGGCCACAACCACCAGCTATTTTTTTTTCTTTTTCCAAACAGAAATGGCTTCTACAGGTTAAAAATAAATAAAAATAAAACACTTTTAAAACTCTCAACGGCGTTGCGAAAGCACCTGCTTCCAAGCAGAGGAGATCCAGGCGGATCCAAAGAACGGGGAAATTAAAATAAAACAACACGTCAAGGAAATGAAGGATTTGGGCCGGTTAAAACCGGGCGGAAGGGAAGAAAAAAATTTTTAAAAAAAAAGACGCCACAAAAGGAAGATTTGGCCGCTTCCGAGTCTTTTGGCCCTTGGGTGGGGTTTTTTCCGGTCACCTGGTTATTCTGACCAGGTGAGCGATCCTACCTCTGCTCTGTCAGTATGTCGAGGATGTTTTCAGCCAGCCAGATGTTCTTGGAGGTGACATCTCCGCCTTTGGGGGGGGGGGGGAAACAGTGAGAAAATTTGGGTCGCTGAATGAACTTTTAAGTCGAGGACTAACAGGAAAATCAGATTTCAAACGCCGCAGGTTTGAGGAAAAGCAAAACCAACAGGCAAGGATCAAGTCAGTTTCACCTCTTTTGCCGGGTGAATCCGACAACCGGCCAAGTCTTTTGCTCGTTTGATATAAACTGCATATAAACGGAATAAAATATTTATTATTTTTTTCTCTGGCTTTTGCTACGTTTGGAAAACCTCCCAGTGGTGCCCAGTTCATGATTTCTCTTTTAATTAAGAGAAATAATTCCCCCGACGATACCAAAGAGAGATCAGGAATCCGCTTGGGTGAGAAGAAGCCGGGCGAAACTGGCCAGGATCAAGTCAGTTTCACCTCTCCGGGGCGGAATTTCGGAACGAACCCCAGCCTTCTCTCCCCCCTCAGGGCACCCACCTGCGATCTGTTTCATGAACGTCATGCAATTCCCGTCGATGCCGATGATCCCATTCCTCACCATCTCGCGCAGCAGCCAAACCAGCTAAAAAAAGAAAAGAGAAATCACTCTGCCGTGCGGCTCTCCAGACGACGACGCGTCGACGCCCGGTCGCAGCCGTGTCGCGGCTCAGCCAAAACTAGACGACGTTCTGAAACTAAAATCACAGTGCAGAAAAGGGATTTTTTTAAAAAAAGAAAAAAAGAAAGAAAAGTTGAGGGTTTGGGATCGTCTCTCGGACACCGCGCTAGAGATCCTAAACGCCTAGGTTCTCCTTTCCCAACTTCGCGAGGCCTCTTCGCGACCTCCTTCCTTAAATCTGAGCCCGCCGTTCCCACGGTTGAACGCCGGTTGTTGGCGGGAAGGGGTGGGGAATCTCACCAAAAATGGGACCTCCCCCAAGGGCCGTACGGTTTCAGGGTTCCGGCAGTTACCCCCCAATTAAATGAGTCTCGAGCCAAACTTCCAAGACTTCAAAAGGATTTATTGGGAGTTAACATGTCCGGCACTGCCTGGGTGTAGCCGACTCTGAGACACATCCTTCATTGTCCCCGTTGACCCCGGTTTCCTCCTTTCCCACCCCCTGGGTGTATCCTAATTCATATTCTCCAATGGGACACCTCCATAGCCCATAGTCATCCTTCAAGCTCTCCAGCTAGAATTTTGCAGGGCAGAAACTCCGGTCGCCTAGTTACCATCTTTGAAAACATTGATGGAATGCACTTTTGGTTTCCAAGCTGCCGCACTGCTCCCCGCTCCCTTTCTGTTGGCAACTCTGACAAGACTTTATGAGTTGACACCTGGTTTCAGGTGACCACAAGGGCCTCCCAGCTGGATCCTGGGGTCCAAAAAAATCACTTCTGGGCTTAATTTGACCCTCACATCCACCCCTTGCCCCCCCCCCCACACGCACACATACATACACACGCTTCTCGGGGCTCAGAGAAACGCACAAGCCCGCTTCCCACCTGGGTGCGACAGGTGTCTTGCAGTTTGAGGTATTTCTCCATGAGAATCTGGTTCATCTTGGTCAATATGGTGCTTAGCCCATCTCGGCTCACCAAGGCCAGGTCTCGGTAACACTGCGGCACGGGGAGATTGGGGGGTGGGGGGGGTGGAAATAAAAGGGGAGAATAGTTTGTTCTAGTGGCCGAACGCAAAGGAACAAGTGGGGTCTTTTGAGAGGAGTTGAACTGGTGGGGATTAGAGGGAAGAGGGATGGATAAGAGGAGGAGGAGGAGGAGGAAGAAAAAGAGGAAGAAGAAGAACAGGAAGAGGAAAAAGAGGAAGAGAAAGAGGAGGAAGAGGAAAAAAGGAGGAAGAAGGGGGGAGAAGTCCTATGGCCCACCCGGACTTCTTGGTCTGAGATATAACGGTGATGGGAAAGTCCAAACTTGCAATGCACCCAAAGTATTAAGGGGAGAAACGGGTGTTAATGCCAGACAAACTTCCACTCCTTCCAAAGGTGGAAGAGAGAAACGGGTGTTAATCCCAGACAAACCAGAACGAAAGTCTTGTTACCTTCTGGGCTTGAGCAGGCTCCGTCAGGATCATGGTAAAAAGGCCCAGGCAGACTTCCTCGTGCTGGGGGGCACCTTTGCACACCTGGCGGATCAAGAAAGGAAGGTAACCCCAGTGGCTAAGGGGTGGGAGGGAAGGAGGGGGGGGAAAAGGGGCACAGAAACTCTGCTTCATTTCTACACCGGGGGGCTGGAAATCCTGGGCCTCCAGGTCGGAGAGGAACCGAGATCCGAAGCGAAGGAACTAAAGAAACTCACGTGGGCGTTCAAGGCGTCGTTGGCTTCCCTCTCCGAGAGCCCGCCGGTCAGAGAGGTCACCGTCCCCATGCACCTTTCCAGCTTCTGAAAGACAAAAACAAAAAACAAACCATGGGGCCAACTCTTGGAAGACCTTCAACTGATGGACCAAGAAGTCCAAGGCCCCAACAGCTCCCTGTTGGGAGGGGAGAGGAGGAACACGGGCGGTGTGGGGAAGGTCCATCGAACACGGGGCGGTGTGGGAAGGTCCATCCAGGAGGGTCTGACAGGCCAAAGAGAGGAGGAGAGGAGCGGAGGAGAGCAACGGTCGGGGCTGTTGAGAAGGTAGAACGGCTTCCTGGCTGACATCTCAAGGCTTCCTCCCCCCCTTCAGAAGCTCCCAACAGCCTTGAGAAGATGAGTTGGATGCCAAGGTGAACCTCCAGCTCCGGGGAGACTCCAAGGCCAAGTCAACATCTAGAAGAATTTCAGGGGCAGCAAAACAAGCCTCCTTCTTTTCCCCTCTTCCTTTCTGCCTCACGCCTTTCTTTCTTTCTTTCTTTCTTTCTTTCTTTCTTTCTTTCTTTCTTTCTTTCTTTCTTCCCTTTCCTTTCTCTGTCTTTCTCACTTCCCATCCCTTTTTTATTTATTTCTCCCTCCTTCTCCCTTTTTTTCATTCTTCCTCACCTGCCATCCCATCCCTTTATCTATCTATCTTTCATTCTTTCTTTTTTTCTTTCTCTATTTTCTCTATCATTATATATCTTTATCTTTATCTATATCTCCTCTATCATCTCTCTTTCTCTCTTCTCTGTCATTATCTATCTTTATCCTCTTTATCATTATCTATATCTTCTCTATCATCTCTCTTTATCTTTTCTATCATTATCTATCTATCTATCATCTATCTATCTATCTATCAATCACTGATAGATTAATTTCTATTTATCTAATCTATCATCTTTCTCACTTCCCATCCCTTTTTTATTTATTTCTCCCTCCCTCTCCCTTTTTTCTTTCTTTCTCACCTGCCATCCCATCCCTTTATCTATCTATCTTTCATTGTCTTTTCTTTCTCTATCTTCCCTATCATTATCTTCTCTATCATTATTTATGTCTTCTCTATCATCTATCTTTCTCTCTTCTCTATCATTATCTATTTAACTATCTATCACTGATAGATCAATCTCTATTTATCTATCATCTTTCCCACTCCCCACCCCTTCTTTCATTCTTTCTCCTTCCTTCCTTCCTCCCTTCCTTTTCTTTCTTTTCCTTCCCTTTTTAACCTTTCCGAGGGCGCCCTTTTCTTCCTCACTCCTGTTCTTTCCCCAGAGATCCTCTGTCACACCATTCCCACAACCCTGTGGATTAGCAGGAAACGCCTAGAGGACAAGCAGGCAGACACTGACAGAGTCACAGAGTTGGAAGGGAACCCCCCAGAGGCCATCTAGTCCAGCCCCCATCCCACCGACCGGAGAAGGAATAAGCACCACCATGACCAAGCCAACCCCCCCCCCCCGCCACTGTCTCAGGCTCGGCTCCTCTCACCTGGCGGGGGGGGGAAGCCAAGCAGAGAAGCCCCTTCCTCATTGCCCCCCCCAATAAATACCCACCTCTTCCAACTCATCCTTGGCATCCAGGCTGGTGTAGATCAGCAGCTTCCCTGCTCCTCCTCCTCCTCCTCCTCCTCCTGCAGACCCCCCAGCTGCAGAGGCCGGGCTCCCTTTGCCCTTCTCCATTTTGGAGGTGGGGGGCACGATTTAAGAGGGTGGGCAAGACCCCCCCACTGCCTGCCCCCTGAGCAAGCCTGCCTCTGCTCTCTCCCCCCCCTGGAAGGGGGGGGGGCTAGGAAGGGGAGGGGGGGCAAAAGAAGGGGAGCCCCCCACTCAACCCCCCCCCAGGCCTTTTGGGTGGGTGGGGGATAAAAAGCACCCCCTGGAGGAGGGGAAGGGTCAGTTGGGGGGGGTGCAAAGAGGGGGCTAGCCTAATCCCCCCTCCCCATATGGACACCCCTTATCTCCCTATTGGGGAGGGGGGCCACAGGCCCCCTCTTCAGCCTGGGGGGGGGCAATAGAGAGGGGTCCCTATTTGGGGAGGGGGCTCCAGCTATTATGGGGGGGTCTATATTAGGTTGTGTTTAACCACTGATTTTTTTGGAGGGGGGGGGCTTTTCTGGGGTCTGCTGGGGCAAAGGAAGGGGGGGGCTGTCCTGCTCCTAAGGGGCGGGGCTTAGGGGCTGGGGGCTCCCTGGGGGCGGGGCTTCCGCCCCAGGAGGCGGGGCTTGAGCGGCGAGGCTCAGGGAGAGCCTCTCTGGGGAGGCGCTGCTCCCCTTTTTCGGGGGGGGGATTGAAAAGGGGGGGGGGAGGGAAGGGGGGGGGGGCTCTACGCCTGTGGGGGGGCAGAAGGGAGGGGGGGAGCGTGCGCCGCTTCGCCCCCCACCCAGCGGCACAAGACCGGAAGTCGGAGCTGGGGGACGAGCGAGTGTGTGAGGGAGCGGGCGAAGGAAACAGCCCGGCCGGAAGTTGCCCGCCTTTCCTCCTCTCCCCGACACCGTCACACGCCCACCTCCTCGCCCTCCTTTCGACCTATCGCCGCTCGAGGACGGCGGTGAGTGACAGGCGACCTCTCGGCGGGCCAATGAGGGAGAAGAGGGGCGGGAGGGGGAAAAAGGGGGAGGGATCTCAAATTCCACTCCGAGGAGGACGTAGACTTAGGAAACGTGGAGAGGAGCAACCCTCCTTATCGGAAACTCGTTGCCGGGTTCCTTTACATCTTGTTAAAACTTTTAGAATCAAGATTTAATCCTTAGACCCCACTTTACATTCCAAATATATCACTGCCTTGCAGGTTGACAAGCGGCCATCCACAGAGGAAGATAATATAGTAGCGACACCAATAGTGAAACCCATCCCTAAGCTGGTCTACAAACATGCATGGGGTGTATCTTCACATTTCGTACCTCTATGGAACTCCTCCGCTTCCCTCCCCCCTCACGCATGCGCCTTAGGCCCCATCTTTCTCGCTTTTTCCCCCACTTTTTGCTGTCGCCTCGACAGCCTCCGCCTGCACTCCAGAGCTCCCCCTCCCGCCGCCGCCGCGCATGCGCCGTCCCGTCCTTTGTGGGCCACCTGTTATTCCGCCATAAGAACCCCACTTTCGAATTGCCCCGCTTTCTGATCAAGGGCTGAACTTCTGCCACCCGCTTCTTCCCCCTGTGCTGGTTAGAGGGGACCGTCCGTTTAGGAATTAAAGAGCTGTTTCCCACTTAAAGGGATGGCATTGTGGGAAATGTAGTTTCTGCATCACGTGGTCCCACCTGCGCTTCCGATTGGCCCCTGGGCCAGGCTTCTGATTGGTTGAGACCAGCGGGGGTTTTTAATGAATGAATTGCAACGCTCCCCCGTGGGAAGAAACTGCCTCGTTTGTGAATGGGAACCGTAGAACGAAACACACAGATTTAAGATACTTAAATGTGAGACAATGGGTGCAAAGTGAGATGATTAAGCTAGAATACTGTATGTCAGAAAACAATATAGCAGATCATTTTACAAAGGCCCAAGGCTCTTATAAACCATAAGGCGAGCTGTGAAGATTATGGACTTAGAATGTAAGATTGTATATATTGTCTTACCCAAAAGGGGAGAATGTAAGGAATATAAGTCACCTAACAGCTATTCGGGTTAGAAATATATAAACCAGGATAAACATTTTAGTACTATGTCTTTAAGAGATTGCAAAAACTGCAATTGGGTGTGGTTTTTCAAGCAGCCATAAGATGGAGCCAGAAACCTGGGTTGTCTTAGTCTTAGTCTCAGAAGAGAGTGTGAGTATCTCTGTTTCCTTCTGTTGGAAAGTATTGCCCCATTTCTTCTAATTGACTGATATTACTGGATTTAACGTAAGTCTGATACTGAACTGTTTTTGACACTGGAATTTGTTATTTGGATTATCCCTGGATTGAAAACTGACTGATTTACTTGTGAGTGACTTTGGACTGTGTTTGGACTTTGCTTAAACCTTTCTGGAAGTAAAAAACCTACATTTACCGTACAGTGTATCTGTGTGCTGTGTTTGTGTATTATTCAAACACTTCTCTCAGATACGTCTCCCTGTATGCGCTCATTCTCCTAACGGGGAATTACCTCAACAGAAACCATGCCAAGAACACTTCACACTTGCAACAAGCAATCCTGTTTTAGGAGCGACAGTGTTCCAGCCCGTTTTTGCTCCCAGGAGGCAAAAAACAGAGCATTGGTGGGGGGACAACATACACAAACCACCCTGCTCCCACGTACCCTTTTTTGCCTCCTGGGCCTTGAAAGCAGCCTGGGCGAAGCAGTAAAACAGGGAGGGGGATCCTGGAACAGCTGATCGTTGGAACAGCTGATTGTTGGGAGAAAAGAAAGAAAGAAATCCACAACAAGGCTGGTTTTGGGTGAAAAATATATGAAATTCCTGGGGAAAAAAAAACCAATTTCCAAATATTTCCAGAAGGGGTTTACGCCCTTCTAATTCCGGCCAAACCGAAGTATCTCGTGACAATTTGAAGGCTCCCAAAATGATGATGCCTTCAAAGAATATCGTCAGAATGTTCTTTGAAATGGTCAGGAGACAATTATTGCTTAAAAATTGCAGCCACAAATATCTATCCTAGCTTTTTATTTTTGTTTGTCTTTTCAGCGTCCAAAAATACTGCCGTTTCCATGCACCAGGGAAATAAATCTTCTCGAAGGGACTAAAGTAATGCAATTGGGAGGAAATGAAATCCAAAAGATCATTTAATTATCCTTTTTTCTCAGATGCAGAGCAACATCCTCCTTTAAAAAACAACAACAACAGGACATTGGAAATGTATTTTGAATAAAGCAAGTGACATTTTCCCCTCTTTTTTTTTTTTTTTTCAAGCTGCATTCGGGTGAACTCACCTCGCTTTTTTTCCAGCGCTCAGATCCTAACGTGATTTGATTTTGCTCATAGCCAAATTAAGTTTTAAATTAAGACAAATTCCTTGTGTGTTCCAATCGCGCTTGGCCAATAAAGAATTCTAAAGCAGGAGGCCCTATCCCAAACTCTGCTTAAAAGCCTCCAGTGATGAAGCAGCCACAACTTCTGTAGGCCGTTCCAGTGATGATTTGTTCTCACTGTTAGGATGATATGTTGGGTTTAAAGGAGAGAAAGAATGAACCAGTCAGGGGAATTAGGTGCATCACACCGAGGAGGGATATCTTTTTTAGGAAGCCCAGAAGGCACTGCCGTGAAATGGGAGGGAGGGAAAGATGGACACGCAAAGCTGTGAATGTTAGAAAACAACATCCACGCACAGGTAGTCCTCCACTTATAACCACGGTGGAGCTCCAAATTTCTGGTGCCCAAGCGAGACATTGGGTTTAAGACATTTTGTTCAACGACATTTTAACCACTTGTCTTGCCATGCGGTCATTACATGAATTCAGATTTTCCCCATCAGAAGATCGCAAAAGGGGATTTACCCCCAGGGACGATGCGACTGTCGTAAATACGAATCAACTCCAAAAATGTCCGAATTTGGATCGCGTGGCCATGGGGGAATGCTCCAATGGACGTAAGCATAAAAAAAAAACTGTCTCAAGTCCCTTTTTTCAGTGCTGTGGTAACTTTGGACACTAAACGAACTGTCGTACGTCAAGGACTACCTGTATATGTTGTAATTTACAGTCCCCTGTGACCCTGTTTTCCCCCCTCCCCGCTGGATGTGTCATAAATCAGATTCTCCAATTAGATATATTCCCGGGCAAAAGCTCTGGTAGTTTAGTTGCAACCTTTTAAAGAGAAGAGTTGGAATGTACTTTCATTTTCCAAACTGGTGCACTGCCCTTCCAGATTCCCCACCCCCCCGTTTTTTTTCATGGCAACTACTAAAACAGGCCTAGGAATGTTTTGTGAGTTGACAATAGACAAGTTTTCCCACCCTCCCTTCTTTGAAATCTACCATCCGCCATTTTAGTTCCTCCGATTCAAACCGATTCGCTTTGGCAAAGCAGCAACCGGGACTTCGGACCATGTGCAGAGTGCCGCACCCCACCCACCACAAAGGCTCGATGAGATGCGGGGGGCTTTCAAAGCTTCACATCCAAGAACAAAACCCCCTTGGAACTTCACATCAACCAACAACAAAAGAGGGAGTTGACCTATACATTCTGTTTATTGTAAAATCTGCAGCTCCCAGGAAGCCGCAGGATTGTGTGTGTGTGTGTGTGTGTTTGTGTGCGTGCAGATCGACTATCACAAGAGCTGTGTACAGTCCAGGCTTCCCCTTGTGACAGCCAGCTCAACCACAGAAAGTTCCAAATTCTCCAACGTCCCCAGAAAAGATGAGGAAGTGGCCCGTAAAAGTGACGGAGCATAAAGCCAGCTTCTCCAGAACTTCCCATCATGCAGGTAGAGTAGAAGGCCTCTTCCAGGTCATCATCTCCTGATCTACCCAACCTTAGGACCTGGGGTGGTGAAGAAGTGAAAGGAAACGGGGGCAGGGGAGCAAGGATAGTCCCCTGAGGTCCATCCGTGGTGCCCTCAAACTCAAAGCCAATGGGTTCTTTGAAGACGATCTCGGGTGCCTCAGCTAAGAAGGTGGATCTCCTTGAAGGAAACAGGAGGAAGTATCTTCTCATCACCCTCGGGTACTGCTGACCCGTTCGCCCATCAACCAGTATGTCCGGAGTTTCCCCTTGCCCTGTGATGGAGGAAGGAAGGTCTATCGGAGTCCAGGGTGCCTCCAGAGCCATCAGCCACCCAGTGTCTCAAGAACCCAGATGCAGGGGAGGACCTTCAACCCAACACACCGTCCTCCTCACCTTCATCTCTATGTCTCCTCGGAGGTCCAGTTCGAAGCACCCAAACTCTTCAAGGATGGTTTTGGTGGCCGCCGATAAGTGGATCTTCAATGCTGGAATGACCAGAGGAAGTTGCATTAGAGAACATCTGTACAGAACATCCGGATTAGAAGGACTGAACCGGAGAAAGGGAGCGGAGATGGAGACTAGGAGGCCATCCCAACAAGATGTGAGAAGTTGGAAGTCCTGAAGGATCCCTCTTGTGCTACATGGATGCAACCATGAAGGAGGTGGCCTCAACTGGTTCTTCTCGAGATGTTCTCGCTTCACATTGTGGAAGTACCTTGCTTCAACAGGCTCAGTAGAAATTGTCCTCAACCAAGTAGCCTTGAAGTCTTCTCCTAGGTCAGTTATTCTACCATCTCCTTAACTACCTACAAGCATCCAGCTGGTGTAGGACAGTCCAAACATCTGTACCACACACCTGCCTTCTTCTCCCAAACCACTTACCTTCACCGTTGGACTCCATGCGCGAAGCTGTGTTGACCGTGTCTCCAAAGAGACAATAACGAGGCATCTTCAAGCCTACAACTCCTGCGCAGACGGGACCTTGAGGGAGAAGATGCGATGGGTCAGCAGGGACAATCAAACCCTGATTGGTGGCTCTTTCTCCTTGTCTCCTCCCTTCCCTGAGAATCCTAGAACGTGTTTTGGAGAAACCCCCGTTCCAAGTCACATCCCCAAGGTCTCCTTTGCCAGTGGAGGAGAAATCACACCATGCAAACCATGGTTCCCGGCCATTTCATGGTCCATCTGCATGGTTTGTCAAAGCTCTTCAACATTTGGACCCTCTCAAGGAACCGGGGTAACATCCTGGCTGTGTAAATCAGATCTACTGACTTCTGAAGCGCCATAATTGCACCCTCTACCTTCCGGTCTCTTACACACTCCTTTGCACACCCACCCCTGCTGTTTGTGACACACGCTCAAAGGACCTCCTCACCGCTATGGATGCCAATCCTCAGCTTGAGCTGCTGCTCAGGCCGGTGGTGTATCTTGAAGTTGCGCACGGCTTCCAGGAGTGCCAGGGACATGCGGGAAATCTCGCGGGCGTGCAACCGGCCGTTGCGAACTGGTAACCCTGACACCACCATGTACGCGTCGCCGATTGTCTCCACCTCGACGAAGACCAAAAGAGCAACATTTCTCAGCCTTGGGGGGGTCTTTAAGGTTTGTGAACTTCAACGCCCAGAATTCCAGAGTTGTGGGAATTGAACTCCGCAATTGGACCTGGGGAATTCTGGGGAGTTGAACTCCACACTTCTTAAAGATGTTCATAACAGGGCCAAAAGGAATATTATTATTATTATTATTATTATTATGTTCTTATATTTATTGGTGAGTACATCAACCAGAAGGTATGATGACCGTCAACCATCAATAGAAAAGGCAGATGGACACACAGACATGATGGATGGATGGAGAGAGAGATGAGGAAGAGAGAGAGAGATGATAGAAGGAAGGAGATAATAGATAAGATAGACAGGATGGATGGAGATTGT
>NW_020771634.1:0-12783 GCF_900518735.1 Pseudonaja textilis | reverse complement strand
AAGTTCATATTAAAAAGCAACATGAACAATTGTTATTACAACCAAAATTAGGGAAATTGTTTACCTCTTTGACACAATCTAAGAAAAGAGGGGTGGTTTTATATATTAAAGAGGCCATTCCAGCAAAAATGATTTATACAGATGATGATGGGAGAATATTAATGGTAGAAATAATGGACAATAATAGAAAGATACTTTTGATTGCAATTTATGCACCGAATGATAAACAGGAAGAATTCTATAGAAAATTACATACTAAGACTGCCGAACTTGACTATGCTAATGTAATTATGATGGGAGACTTTAATGGAATTGTGGATAATAAACTTGACTATATTGCAACAGCAGTAAAGCATAACAGGAAAACTCTTCCTAAATCCTTTTTTAAAATGATAGATGAATTAACTTTAAAAGACATATGGAGAGAAAGAAATGATAAATCTAAACAATTTACGTTCTATTCAAATAGGCATCTATCATGGTCCAGACTGGATATGATTTGGATCTCAACAGATTTAATGTCTAGTATTCAAGAAGTAAATATTGAAACAAGTACTTGGGCTGACCATAACCCATTGACAATTGAATAGAAGGGACAAAGGAAAAGATCGAGATGGACATTAAATAATTCTATTTTAAAGGATAAGGAATTTATACAATGGATGGAGAAAGAATTGGCCTTCTTCTTTAAAGAGAATAGAAAAGAAGACACCTCAACACAGAATGTTTGGGACACAATGAAGGCCTATGTTAGAGGCTTGATAATAGACTATACAAGAAAAAAGAATAATAGGAAAAGGCGAACTCTTAAAGCCTTGGATGATGAATATAAGGGACTTGAAAAAGAATTACAGAAAATGCCACACAGAAAAGATGTTAAAATGAAACTGGATATAACTAAACATAAAATGGACTTAATAGAGAAAGAAGAATTGGCACAGAAAATTAGGAATGCCAAACAGAATTATTTTGAGGATGCAAATAAGCCAGGTAGATGGCTAGCATACAAATTGAGAAAGGAGAAAGAGTCGAGGAAAATACCGCAGTTAATAGACGACCAAGGTAAAATTTGTTATGGCAGCAAAGAAAAAAAAGAGATTATCTATGATTTTTATAAGCATTTGTATAAGAAAGAAGACATTGATGAGGAGAAAGTTAAACAATACCTGCAGAATGCAAATCTACCTAAGATACCTAAAGAGATTGAAGAAATGCTAGAAAGCAATATAACAATGATGGAGTTAAGTCAAGCACTTAAGAAACAAAATAATGGAAAGGCACCAGGTCCAGACGGGTTTCCTGTAGAATTTTATAAAACCTTTCAAGAATCACTGTGTATTCCACTGTTAGAAGTTATGAATGAAGTTATGTTAAAAAAGATGATACCTAAAACATGGTCAGAGGCTTACATTACACTTATTCCAAAAGAGGAGGCGGACCTACTGCAAATCAAGAATTATAGACCGATTTCTTTACTAAATGCAGATTATAAAATTTTTGCTTCAATATTAGCAGAAAGACTTAAAAAGTACTTGAATAACTTTATCCACCCAGACCAAAATGGGTTTTTGCCAAAGCGACAAATCAGAGACAATATGAGAGTAATTCTGGACACCTTGGAATACTATGAGGCGCATCCTGAAAAGCAAATGGCTTTGATATTTTTAGATGCTCAAAAGGCATTTGATAACGTGAATTGGAGATTTATGTTACTTTTAATGGAACAGATGGGCTTTGCTAGAAGATTTATTCAGGCAATAGAAGCAATTTACAATGAACAAACAGCTAAGGTAATGATGGAGGGAGAATTTACAGATCCTATTAATATAAGAAAAGGCACAAGACAAGGTTGCCCTCTTTCTCCCTTGATATTTGTATTGACTTTGGAAGTCTTGAACAGAAATATCAGAGAAGATAAAACTATAAAAGGAATGAAAATTAAAAAGGAAGAATTTAAACTACAAGCCTTTGCAGATGACCTAGTCTTTATCTTGGAAGACCCTATAGAAACAGCCTCGAAACTGTTGGAAAAGATAGAGGTCTATGGGGAGGTGGCTGGTCTGAAAATAAATAGAGATAAAACAAAGATTTTGTCAAAGAATATGTTGCTGAAACAAAGGGAAGAGTTGGCAGAACTGTTAAAAATTCAAGTTACAAACAAGGTTAAGTATCTGGGGATATATTTGACATCAAGATGTAGTACATTGAAGGAGAATAATTATATTAAACTTAAACAACAGATAGCCCAAGATTTGAAAAAATGGGAGAACTTACAATTGTCATTAATAGGAAGGATTTCAACAATCAAGATGAACATTTTACCCAGAGTCTTATTTCTGTTTCAAACAATACCAATTAGGCTTGGAAAAGAATATTTTGAGGATTTAAATAAAATTGTTTTGAAGTATATATGGCAAGGCAAGAAAGCAAGAATAAAGTTAAAGCTTTTACAGGATGTTAGATTTAGAGGAGGGTTTGGTCTGCCTAATTGGGAGTTGTACTACCAAGCTGCAAACTTGACGTGGGTTAAAGAATGGATAACATTAAGGAAAACTAGATTGTTGACATTAGAAGGTCATGATTTGTTGTTGGGCTGGCATGCTTTTTTATGGTACAAGGGAACGAAAACACAGGGGTATTTTAGGAGACATTATATACGGGAGTCTCTGTGGTTGAATTGGGAGAAGATAAAAAAACAGTGTTATTTGAAAATTCCAGTTTGGTTATCGACGATAGAAGCGTTCTCTTATCCTATAATTTATAAAAAGGAACAAACAGTTAACTATGGGGATTTATTAGATGAAAAGGGTGAACTTAAATCGATGCAAAAACTGGAAGAACAAGGTATACAGATGAATTGGTTTTCATACTTGCAAATACATTCAAAGTACTATGAGGATTCCAAAGCAGAGGGATTTTATGATAAGCAAACTGACTTGGATAAGATTTTGATGGGTACTGATGAAAAGGTGATTAAAAAATTGTATGGTTATTTATTGCAAATTAAGCTTGAGGAAGAACAAGTTAAAGAAACTATGATTGCGTGGGGGAGGAATTTTGGATATGGGATTGATTTAGAGAAATGGCAGAAATTATGGTCGCAAAATTATAAAATGACAATGTCTACAGCCTATAAAGAAAACTTGTATAAGATGTTTTACAGGTGGCATTTTCCCCCGACAAGGATAGCAAGAATGTTCAAGAATAAATCCGAAAAATGCTGGAAGTGTCATCAGAAACCTGGTTCATACTATCACATGTGGTGGACTTGTGAGGATGCTAGAAAATATTGGACTAAAATCCACATGTGGCTGGAAAAAATGACGAAGAAGCATATAGACTTGAAACCGGAGTTTTTTTTTATTGGGAATCCTACCAGATACTTATAGTAAAGAGTTGAAATATTTGATCGTAAATGTATTGACTGCTGCTAGGATTGTATTTGCAAAAAATTGGAAAAGTGAAAAAATTCCATTGCAAGAAGAAGTTGTAAAGAAAATTTTGGAATGTGCTGAGATGAGTAGATTGACTTTTGAAATTAGAGAGCAAGAAGATAAACAATTTTATTTAGTTTGGGATCTTTTCTATCAATGGTTGAATGATGAAATATTAAAATATAAAAGTTAGATAATAAGGAATAATAATGTCTTTATTTTCTCTTTCTTTTTATTGGTTTTTGATACTATATCTATATAATAGTTTTCTTTGTTTCTTTTTTTTTCATATTTGGGATAGAATTGGTATGATTATAAGATTTGTTTTAGAATAGGGTACTTAAAATATAGTTATCTCACAAAGGCATGATCGAATAAAAGTTTAGTCAATTTTTTTTTTTTTAATGGCGATACTAGGATTTATAAATTTGTATTGATAAGAGTGTTATGTGAAGTGACTGTAATTGTGACTATGAGGTGAATGCACAAAACCGATGGACCAACCGACTTACTGTGTGTACAAAAATATGGGGGAGCTGATACTTTTATGTTTTGTTGTTGTGTTTTTCATGTCAAAAAAAAACAATAAAAATTTATATAAAAAAAAAAGATGTTTACACTGCTGTTGGGAGGAAATGCTTCCCTGGACAATCAGCACTTTGAAGAAATAATTGAATAACTGGAAAAGAGCTTTTAATGACAGGGAACCAAGATGAGTGACATTCAGCAAGGTTTCTTGGCTAGCTAGAAAGATTGACATTCAAATGTGAGTTTACATACCCTTTCTGAGTTTTGGTCTAAAACTGGTTTTTGGTGAAGGTTTAATCCTGTGTTTGTTGATTGGATAATTTTCCCTATTCCCTGTGTTTGTTGATTGAATAATTTTCCCTATTCAGCTTCATCAAGCAACAGCTACTGTTGTGATTTAATTATTTGTATTGTGTTTGAATTTTTTCCAGCCTCATGGTTTCTTTTTCTGTCTGGGGTGGGAGTCTTCCTTCACTACTTTAGTGGTATCTGGCCCTGTCCTTTTGGGGTATACTTCCAAGAGGCAGGATGCAAACCTGGCACTGATTTTTTTACAGCCTTTCTGGGGGGCATGTGACCTTTCCTTAAATCTGGATAATCTTTGGATATCTTGTGAGGTGAGTGAGACCAGCTTGTATGCAAATGGATTTAAGGACTGCGTCTCCTGGGTGTGCTCTTTCTGGAACGCTTAAATGACCTCTCTGCTAAATGGTTTCACTTTATGAGCAAAAGTTGGCTGCTTGATAGTTATCACTGCATTTTAACTATTTTCATTCCTCAAGGTGCTCTGGCACCCTGCCTGATTTGTAACTCCGGCTTGCAGGTATTTTTAGTCTAATGATTGGTATTTAGGGCAGCTTTTTGCAAGCAAAGAAGCTTTTTGTATTTTTGTACAGGTAATCCTTGACTTACAGCAGTTCATTTAGTGACCATTCAAATGGCACTGAAAAAAGTGACTTATGACCATTTTTCACACTTAAGACCATTGCAGCATCCCCACAGTCATGAGACGCCAGATGAGAAGTGCCTCTTGAGATGAGTGATGTTGTTGACTTGGCCACATCACCCAGTCATATGACCACCAAGCCACACCCACCAACTAAGCCACGCCCACAGAACCACAAAAAATTGAATCCCACCCCTGGTCTCAACCCCTGTACCCAATCAGCAGGTCTTCAAATGCCCCAGTTTCTGGCTGCTGCTTTTAAATGTAAGGTCAGCCTGTAATAAGGCTTCCTTCATCTGCAATCTAATCATTGACGAGAGAGTCAACCTGGCATTCGTTATCAAGGTTGGACCCAGAGTGTGGAGGCATTTTTGGAGACACGCCCAACTGGGTTCCAGATTTGACATCAGCTGAGATTCCAGGCCAGGGGTGGAAGTGTGGCAATTGTCATCCAGGAATCCCTTGTAGCTTTCAGGGGTGCTGTTTCACAGATTACTGGATTTGAATCCCTGTTCATTAAGTTGAGCTTTAGGAATCAGTTGGGATTGTTGCTGTTGTATCAGACTCCCTGCTGCATGGTAACCTCCCTGTCTGAGCTCCTTGACTATTGTTGAATTGGTGGTGGAGTTCCTTAGACTTACAATCTAACACAGTTCAGTTTAAAGCCACTATTAAGGCCTATTTTGTAGTGCTGGTGAAATGTTATCTACAGATTGATGTCCCACTGCCTTGTTTAATTTGATATATGTCATCTTGGGTAGGAAGTCTTGGCAAACCTCTTGCAGAGATGCGCAAAATAATTTTTTCGGCATTTGTCAGACAAAGTCGCTTGATTCTTTTGGAGATGGAGTCCAGTCTTGTTTCCTTAAGGAATAATAATTCTGTAAGGAAGGAATTTTTAATACAAAGCTGAAGAATAATCATTTAATAATTTATTTCTTAAGGATAATAGCTTCTTAAAATTAGCATTTGGAAACAAGTTTGGGAAGCCTATTGCAGCTGCACCTAAGAAACTCAAGGGCTGCATCCAGGTGATAATCTTTAGTTGTCCACTTCTAAGAGGGAAAGGACACACTATTCCTAATTAGGAAGACCTAATTCCTTGAAATTATTCTGAAAAGGAATTACAATTGTATCAGCAGGAAGAAATGTGCTGCAACTGCCAAAAACCCAATCCAGTCCTAGGCTGCATTGACAGAGGGATAGAGTCAAGATCATGTGAAGTGTAATACCACTATATAATGCTTTGGTAAGGCCACACATGCGATACTGCATGCATCCAGTTTTGATCACCACAGTATAAAAATGGTATTGAAACTCTAAAATGTTTGCAAAGAAGAACAGCAAAGATGATTAGGGGACTGGAAGATAAAATATATTAAGAATGGTTGTGGGAATTGGGTATGTCTAGTTTAATGAAATGAAGGACTGGGGTAATGTGATGGCAGTGTTACAATATCTGAGGGGACTCACAAAGAAGAGGAAGTCAAACTATTCTCCAATGCAGGGGTCGCCAACTTTTGGACCTTGGACCACCAAACTCATAATTTTAAATCCCAGGAACCACTAACCAGTTCTGTGGGCATGGCCTAATTTGTGGGTGTGGCTTGGTGGTCATGTGACTGGCTGGGCATAGCTTGTATGAAAATATTATCAATATTTATATAAATATTGAATTTTTTATAAAAAAGAGCAACTTTTACCCAAAATCAGGCAAAGCAGGC
Organism: Pseudonaja textilis; assembly: GCF_900518735.1. The sequence continues at coordinate 6,151 of NW_020771634.1, read as the reverse complement.
AGGCAGATTGAGTTGCTCACAGAATCACAGATTTGTTCAGAGATCTATCTTTCTGCCATTGGCTAGCTCAGTCTGTCACATAAAATTTGCTTGCAAGCAAAGTCACAAAATTAACTCACAACACACCATGTATGTAAATATTGATTTTTTTTATATAAAAAAGAGCAACTTTTACCCAAAATCAGGCAAAACAGGCAGGCAGATTGAGTTGCTCACAGAATCATTTAGTGATCTATCTATCTGCCCTAGGCTAGCTCAGTCTCTCAAATTTGCTTGCCGTGAGTCTGCCCTGAATAACAGAACCTTTAGTCCTAAGGGAGGTTCGGCTGTGCATAAAAGCAGAGCTGAAAATCTAAAGACTAGCTAGAAAGCAAGAAATCCAACCGTTTCCTGCTTCCTAGCTAATCTAAATCTCCTGACACAGCAGAACAGCTGATGGTTGGAAAAAGGAAAAATAGCAATTTAGCAGGCAAGTTTGCCAGGTAAGGAGTGAGTGGGCGGGGAGGGTTCCCGTGGGCCATGTGGGCTGTGGCATCCTTGTGTTTCTGCACAGCCTGGATTAATTATTTTGGTGGGGGGATGCTCTGGGGATGAGATTTCTCTGCGGCCCACCAAAATTTTCTCAAGGCACACCAGTGGGCCCTGGCCCACCGTTTGGTGACCACTGCTCCAAAGCAGTGAGGGCAGGGCAAGAAGCAATGAATGGAAACTAATCAAGGAGAGAAGCAACCTAGAGCTAAGGAGAAATTTCCTGATAGTCAGACCAATTGATCAGTGGAATGACTGTGGCTCCAACCCTGGAGGTTTTTAAAAGCAGATTGGACAACCATTTATCTGAAATGGTATAAGGTCTCCTGCTTGAGCAGGGGGTTGGACTAGAAGACCTCTAAGGTCCCTTCCAACTCTGTTGTTCTCTTATCTGTTAAGATACGAAAGATAGCCTGAGCTTTCCTTCCCAGATCTTGGGAGACCTGACTGCTCTCCCACAATCATTCTTCTCTCCAAGGAAAGTAGGTGAATAGTGTGAAATAAACCCCACCCCCACAATCCTGGCAGGCTTCACTTCAGGAAATGATCAGGAGGAGAGCAAAACAAGGTCCTGTCTTTTTTAAAAAAATGACTTTGATATTTTTTTCTCCAAGTCTCAAATTGATAAGTCCTGGAGAAGTATCATTGATTGGCTGGAAAATAAAGAAACTGCACTAAATCATTTCAGAGCTAGAGATTCTATAGTGCTTATATATTCTTCGCAAAGCTTCAACTTTTTTTTTTTATCAGCATAAGAAATAGGTCAGATTGTAGGACTGTCTGCCCTTGACAGATCCCTTTGATATTTATGAAGTAGCAAAACAAAACCACCCAGTTCTTACTTTATTCTTTGATTCAAAACTGATCCAAGGTTACCTTTATCCTTCCAGGCTACTGAACTGAGCTTGGATCTCCTTTTTAAAAATCTTCTAAGAAATACTGTTTCCTTAAGACACAGTACTTTGGGATGCACAGTTCTTAAAATATATTTCAAAAAAAATCCAAATAATTGCATCTGGCAGATCCTCTTGCTCCAAGAGAGACGCCTCACTTCACAATATTTCTGATGGTAAAAAATATTTTGAAGGAATACACAATTGCAAATTTAAAAGCAAGAGAGGAACTGTTTTCTGCAGAGGACCGAGATACAAAATGCATTCAACCAAACCTAAGTCATTGAGCATATCCAGTTCCAAAATAGAGAAACAGAGTGTCCAGAATCCTTCAATTGTGGCTAGACTATAAGCAACTATGTATGACTAATGCTTGGGGATGCTCTAGATGAAATGGCTCCTTGTAAATTTGGGGTCCAAAACTGTGATAGGATGGAGATAGCTTTGGTCACATTGGTGAAGGATCTTTATAAGGAAATGGATGGTGATAGCAACAGCAATAGCACTTAAGACTTACATACCACTTCACAGTGCTTTACAGCCCTCTCCAAGTGGTTTATAGAGTCAGCATATTGCCCCCAACCCTCTGAGTCCTCATTTTACCCACCTCAGAAGGATGGAAGGTTGAGTCAACCTTGAGCCTGGTGAGATTTGAACTGCCAAATTGCAGGCAGCTGGCAGGCAGCAGAAGTAGCCTGTAGTACTACATTATAATGTGCCACCACGGCTCATCCTTTTAGATTTCTAGTGACCTGCAGTAGCATTAAGCATCTCACCCTTCTGGTTGGTTAGGGATTGGAATTACTGTTTTGAAGCAACTTCTTTTTCTTCTTCCATGGCCAATTCTAGTCCATGGTGGAAGAGGGTGATACTTTGATTCAGCGGAGAATGACAAGGTTTGGTTCTCTCTCCCCACTATTTAACATCTACATGAAACGACTAGATGAGGTCATTCATTGATTGAGGATTCAATACCATCAGTATATTGATGATGCTCAGCTTTACATCTCTACCCCAGGCTGGTAATGCTGCTCATATTTTGTCCTGGTGTCTGGGAGTCTGATTTTGAATCATAGCAGGATGGAGTTGTTGCCTGGGCAATTCCACGAGAGTCTCTTGATGGGGAAACTCTACTGCAGAAGGAGCATATCTGGGACTTGATGGTGTTTCTGGATTCATGGCTGCTGCCTAAACAGCAGGTAGAAGTCATGGCTGGAGGAGAGAAGCTTTGGCTGATGCACCAATTGCAGCTCTACTTGGAATAAGAGAACTTAATATAGTGAGTCATGCCCTAATCACTACTCACCTAGTTAACTGCAGTATGCTCCATACTAGAACTCTGGTTAGTTTCAACTTTGGCTGCCATCAGAATGCAGTTGAAAACAGAAACTTTCCAGAGGGCATTTGTGAGTTGATGCATATTCTTTTTCTTTTCTTTTTCTTTTTGGTATGCTTTTAACAGGACTGTAGATATCTTAATGATTTATATGGATTTCAATAAAACCTCCAAGAGTCTTGTGAGACCCCAAGATATAAATGTAACAAACAAACATCCCTGCATTGTTGTGTATCTCTTGACATTTTCACATCTGAATATCTGAATCACAGGAACCAAATTAGTATGAGATACAGCTCTTCGTGCTTGAGTGAAATTGAAAAAGACAGTTTCGGTAGAGCTTCAGTATAAGAAAGTTATTAAAAGGTTTTGTTTTATTTGTCCTCTACCCCTTACCCTGTCCTCTAACAAAAAAAAAGTATTTGTAGCCAAAAATTTGCTGGTGAGGAAAAAGCGAAGCACAATCCTTTGAGTCAAAGGTTCTGAACCTTGGCAAATTTAAGATGTGTTGGACTTCAACACCTACAATTCCCCAGCCATACATCTTAAACTTGCCTTGTTTGAGAGACGCTGCTATACAGAAAGTAAATACAATGCAAGTTTTCTTTTAGCTAAAACAATATCTTAGCATACTAAACACAGCAATGGTGGGATTCATTTTTTTTTTACTACTGGTTCTATGGATGTGGCTTGGTGGGCATGGCATGACTTGGTGGGCATGGCTTGGTGGGTGTGGCAGGGGAAGGATACTGCAAAATCTCCATTCCCTCCCCACTCCTGGGGGAAAGTTACTGCAAAATCCCATTCCCTCCCCATCCCACTAACCTGCTTTCCAGCTCTGTTCTCCTGTGCAGGACAACAAAAAAAGACCCAGCCAATCAGCTGGGACTCGGAAGGCAGGGAATAGATGGGGGCGGGGCCAGTCAGAGGTGGGATTTGCAGGTTCTCTGAACTACTCAAAATTTCTGCTACCCGTTCTCCAGATCTGATCAGAACCTGCTGAATACCATTCCTGAAGCACAGGAACAAAGATGGGCATTCTGATTATCATTGGCTCCTCCCTCTAAATGTGTTTTATAGTTCCACAAAAAGAGAGAGAGATAATTTTAGTTGAGCTTTTCCAGTGCTGTCAGTGCCATCTTGCCAACCCTCTGATCCCTCCATTTTTCTTTTTATACAAAAGAAAGAGTAGCACGGAAACCTCATGATTTGTGTGCAATTTATTCATTCATTTATTTATGAATAAACCTGAAGGCAACCCAGGGCATCTAAATGAGGAGTGAGCATAGTCAATGACCATAGATAGAACAATGAGCACATATTTGGAAGAGAGGACAACGATAAGAAGGACTGATCTGATCCAATGGAAATATACTTTGGAATGAGGGTAGCAAGCTGGCTGGGGATGGGCTCACTTAAATGATTTATGTTTCTGAAAGGCTTACCATAGAACAATTCAATATGAAAAACTTTATATTGTACATGAGATAATATCCTTTAAAATTGAGGCAGTATATCAAATGAATCAATTAGAATGTAAGCTCTTAACAAGATGCCTTGCTGATTTCCTTATAGATTAGTTAATTTCCTGCTTCTGACAACCCCACTCTGTAAACTTATCTTTGTCACCTTAGAAAGAAATCAAAGAAGAAACAATCAACTATAGCAGGCTCTCATTTTAAGTTTCCCATGGAGATAATTTAACTATAACACACTGATGTTGAACATTGATAGGAAAATGACAGGCTGTGATTAAAGTTGTGTCTTAGATGAAATAAATGTCTGGCAGATGAAAAGAATACCCCCTCTCCCTGATAGAAACTGAGTTTAATTCCAATCCTTAACTCATGCTGAAATGCTTTCTATGACTTGTTATTGCTCTGTATTATGTTGTATGTTGTTTTTTAATAACCATAATCAAACATTCATTATTGGATTCAACAGTAGAAAAATTGCTCTTCCCCTTCATTTTCTTGAATGCTTCCCAACGTAATAAGAATAGTTACATAATCGGTACCCTCTCATAAAATCCAAGGAGCTGCTCTGCCCTCAAGATATTGATGTCAGTTTTTTTTTCACTCTTAACTCTTTTGTGAGGCTATTTTTAGATTTCAATTTAGATTTGGTATTGTGCAGCCTGAGTCCAGAAACCACTTTTTTATTATCAGCCAGGAAACTGCAGATTCTAACTGCTGTTGATGTGTTTAACTTTTAGCAGAGAGTAAACATATAATCAGTCACTGAGAAGCAACTAGGCAGTGTGTGATTGGAAAGCAGAAGGAGAAACCTGTTTTCACAGTGAATTGTTGCATTTGTTTTTGTGGTGTTTGTGGCACCCTAAGTGTGGTAGTACTTCCAGGCTGGTATTTAATTGCCCTTCCCGTTATTTTTTTTTTTTAAATGAAAAAGGCAGCTCAGTCCAAGTCTCTTTTGAAGAGTTATATGAAAGCTGTTCTTGGTGGAACAGTTCCAGAGGAATCCTGGACCAACAGAGAAATTGTAGAAAATAATGGTGTAGTAAGAATAAGGCTGCAAAGAGTAAGTGTAGGCCTGTAGTTGTCTTTTGTTGGAAGAAGCAGTAGAAGGGTAACAAGAAGTGAACCAATTTATTTTAGTTCCTTAGAAAAATACCGTACTTGTAGACATAATTCCCAAGTATTTCCTCATGCATGGCTTTCAGAAACTTGGTGAAAACGTTCTCTTTTAGAAAAGCCTTCACTGTCCAGGTCTGTTTTATTTCACTGCTGCTTTCATATTTTCAGTATCTGAATCAACCTTTAATAGCTTCCATATTGTTTTGCTGGTTTTCATTAATAAGTTTAATTGTGAACTGTGTTACAGCACAGGTAATATGTTTCAGGATAGGTAGTATATTCATTTTAAATCAAATGAATGCATACATGTATGTATGTATGTATGTATCTATGTATGTATGGTATTCAGCTTTGTTCAGGTATTTTCCCACGTCATTATAGTTGTGCTTTAAAAGTTGTAGAAATGTTTCGGTAGAATCTCATCTGCCATCATCAGGCTTCTGTATTGTGTTCGTTTGTGCCCAGATGTTTGCCTGGCTTCTCTGATATAGAGATTGAAAAAAGACCTGAAAGCATGAATAGAAGAGATGATTCCACCAGACTGTCAATTATCTGGAAGCCTGCACTCTCAAACAAAAAAATCTCCATACCACAAGCCAGGCAAACACCTGGGCACAAACAGACCCCCCCCCCGATACCTCCAGCTCAAACACACCCCAGCCAGGCACCCAGATGAAACCTAGCTTCCTAATTAATGATAGCTGTCCGTTTACTCGGAGCCAAGCCGCACTAAAAGCCTCCAATACAGGAAATACAATGTTGCCAGCCAATCAAGACAAAAAAATGCTACAAAACAGACA
>NW_020771632.1:0-12801 GCF_900518735.1 Pseudonaja textilis | reverse complement strand
TTCCTTCCTTCCTTCCTTCCTTCCTTCCTTCCTTCCTTCCTTCCTTCTCTCCTCCCTCCCTCCCTTCTCTATCCCTGCATACTTTCAAGAAGAGACTGGACTGCCATTTGTCAGAAACAGCGTAGGGTCTCCCACTTGGGCAGAGGGTTGGACTAGATGACCTACAAGGTCCCTTCCAACTCTGATTATTTGTTGCCTGTTATCTGAAGCAGAGGCAGCCATAGGAAAGCCCAGCCTGGTTTCCCAAAGGCTGCTCCGAAAGCAAGTTTCTAGCTCTCATGGAGCATTCTCGGACACGACTCATCTCAAATGTACAGGAAGTCCTCGATTTACCTCACTTGATGACTGTTCAAAGTTACAACGGTGCAGAAAAAAAAATGACTTAGGACCGTCTTTCACACATACAACCGTTGCCGCATCCCCATCATGGCAACTGACTCACATTTATGACGGTCGCAGTGACCCGGGGGGGGGTGTCTCGTGATCCCGTTTTGCGACCTTCTGTCAAGCAAAGCCAATGGGGAAGCCAGATTTGCTTAACAACCGTGCTGATTTGCTTAACAACCAGGGCAAGAAAGGCCGTAACACGAGGCAAAACTCACTTAACCACTGTTCTGTTTAGCAACAGAAAATTTGGGGCTCTGTGGCGGTCGTAAACCGAGGATTGCCTGCAATCCATCAAAGGAAACATGAAAATGTCATTTCGTCTATGTAATGAGTCCATGCTACTTCCTCGTTTGATACCTCCAGCAGTCATGGGAAAAAAGGATGCTGTGTTCTGACCCAAACCTGGTTCCAAGAGAGCAAACACGAGACAAAGGTACCAGCACCACCTTTTAATGTTTCATTTGTGAATCCCGTTTCTTCACGGATAAAAGGCTGCTTCCAACTAATTAGCTCCAATAAGAAAGAGCCTTGCCAAGTTTTTGCAAGGCTGCCAAGAACCCCAGATAAAGTTACTAAACAATACATCAAAGAGTCTCCAAACACCAACTCAGATATTCCGAACGTCCACGAGGCTTGAGTGCAAAAACTTCTTTGCTTCCTGCAAAGAGCTACGGTTTCTCAGCTGGCTTTTATCTCTTAAGGGAGGGGCCACTACCTTGCAGCCTTACTCCTGAGTTGCCTGTGCTGCTGCAACTGGGCCCAGGCTCCTCGGGGTCCTCTTCCTCACTGCTGCCAGCCTCCACCATCTCCAAAGGCAGCACTCCACTCCCTGATGGTCCTGGCCCCATCCCTGCCTCACACGCAGGCCCCACATCCGAGTCCTCACTCTCCGAGGCCTCAGCCGTCCACACCTGCTGCCGGCGAACCACAACCTGCTGTGAATGGCATGGAAACAGGTGAGAGGAAGTCCCCACTTGAAGACCACCTTCAGGTGTGTAATGTGTACAGTTCTGGTGTCCATTCCACTCCACTTCTGATCTCGCTGGGGACAACTCCGTTTTCATTTGTCTACAGAGATTCTCCGTCCTCCAAAGGTGTTTTTTTTTTTATTTTCAGGAGGCCACTGGACTTCCTTGATTTTTCTTTGAAGATGTTTCGCTTCTCCTCCAAAGAAGCTTCTTCGGCTCTGACTGGATGGTGGAGAAGGGAAGGATTTTATACTCCTGGCAGACAGCTGGTCATTTGCATCCTTTTAGAGAGTCCTTGAGGCCACTCAGAGGGTTTTTTTTTTTGCAACCTTGGGGTCAACTGAGTGGTGCAAATGGTTCCTGTAGCCTCCATTTTGGGGGAAATCCATTGGAAATTGCAGGCTACAGGAACCATTTGCACCACTCAGGTGACCCTGAAGGCATAGAAAAACCTCCAAGTGGCCTCAACAACCCTCTTAAAAGGATGCAAATGACCAGCTGTTTGCAAGGAGTATAAATCCTTCCTTTCCCCACCATCCAGTCAGAACTGAAGAAGCTTCTGGGATGAGAAGCGAAACGTCTTCAGAGGGAAAACACAAAGTCCACTTGCCTCTTGCAAAAAACACCTTCAGGACAAACCATCTTCCTTTATGCCACCAACTTTCCAGCAACCTTTCTGGGCTGCCTTTCCCTCAGTCTTCCCAGCTGTGGGCTGGGGACCGAAGCCGGCCTACTCTGCAGGGTTCTCAGACATATTGCAAGAGTCTTTATTGAAGTAAAGAAATTAATGAGTATATATATATTTTTTTAATGAAGGAGAAGAGAGATCTGATATCAGAATTCCAATATTTGAGGGGGTGCCCAAAAGAGGAAGAGGGGGTCAAGGTATTCTTCAAGGCACCTGAAAGGCAGGACAAGGAGCAACGGATGGAAACTAAACAAGGAGAGAAGCAACCCGGAATTAAGGAGGGATTTTCTGGCCTTGAGAACAATTAACCAGTGGAACTCCTTGCCACCAGGAGGTGTGGCTGCTCCATCTTTGGAGGTTTCTAAGAAGAGACTGGACCGCCATTTGTTTGGAATGATACAGGGTCTCCTGCTTGAGCCGGGAGTTGGACTAGATGATCTCCAAGGTGCCTTCCAACTTCCAACTTAATCCACGGAACCCCTTGCCACTAGAAGTTGCGGTTGCTCTCTAACAGTCGAAGTTTTCCAGAAAAGATTGACAACCATGTTCTGGAATGGAGTGGTGTTTTCTCTTTCGGCCAGGGGTTGGACTAGAACGGGGGTCTCCAACCTTTTGGACCTCAGGGGCCACCAAACTCATAATTTTAAATCCCAGGGACCACTAACCGGTTCTGTGGGCGTGGCCTAATTTGTGGGTGTGGCTTGGTGGTCATGTGACTGGCTGGGCATGGCTCGTATGTAAATATTATAAATATTTATATAAATATTGAATTTTTTTATTTAAAAAAAGAGCAACTTTTACCCCAAATCAGGCAAAGCAGGCAGGCAGATTGAGTTACTCACAGAATCACAGATTCATTCAGAGATCTATCTTTCTGCCATCGGCTGCCTGAGTCTGTCACATAAAATTTGCTGGCAAGCAAACTCACAGAATTAACTCACAACTCACCATGTATGTAAATATTGAATTTTTTAAAGAAAAAGAGCAACTTTTACCCAAAATCAGGCAAAGCAGACAGGCAGATTGAATTGCTCACAGAATCATTCAGTGATCTATCTATCTGCCATCAGCTAGCTCAGTCTGTCACATAAAATTTGCTTGCCCTGAGTCTGCACTGAATAGTAGAACCTTCAGTCCTAAGGGAGGTTTGGCTCTGCTTAAAAGCAGAGCCGAAGATCTAAAGACTAGCTAGAAAGCAAGAAATCCAACCGTCTCCTGCTTCCTAGCTAATCTAAATGACCTCCAAGGTCCCTACGGTTCGATAAGATGCCCATTTGGAGGGCAAGGAGGGCAGCAGCCTTAACCCCCCTTTTAAGGCAAGGGTCTGCAAGGCCATCCTTCCCAGCCAGCATGGAGGGGAAGCACCAACTCCAGTAGAGGGGAGGGCTGACTCCACCCCCACCTCCTCAGCTTCTCGCTGGTGTGAGGTTCAAATTGTGCCGGAAAGGCGGATCTCGTACCCAGGACCCAGAGGGCAGGCAGAGGCTCCGCTGAGTGTGATTTCCCTCCTCCAGTCAAAGGGGGGTGGGCGCCTTGCCCCTTATTTCTCCTAGAGGCAATCGATGGGCATCAACAGACCTGCCCCCCCCCCAAGAACCAGCCCCCCCCCCCCCCCCCCCCTGGGGGATTCGATCCCCTGCAGCGGCCTCACAAAGGGCTTCGCAATAGAGATGGAGAGCCACAAGGAAAGCTCTTAATTAGCACCCTTATCGCAGGCAAGAGAAAGCCGCTTAATTAGTTCAGGGAGAATAATGAGGGCCGGGAGCGCCGGAGAGGAGGGGGGCACCTCGGTCACCTGCAGGCGGCCCAGATCCTTCCTTCCTCCCTCCCTCCCTCCCTCCCTCTCTCCTTCTCCCTTCCTTCTTTCCCTCCTTCTCACATCTCCCTCCCTCCCTCCTTCTCTCCTTCTCCTTTCCTTCTTTTTCCTTCCTTCCTTCCCTCCTTCTCACATCTCCCTCCCTCCCTCTCTCCTTCTCCCTTCCTTCTTTTTCGTTCCTTCCATCCCTCCTTCTCACATCTTCCTTCCTTCCTCCCTCCCTCTCTCCTTCTCCCTTCCTTCTTTTTTGTTCCTTCCATCCCTCCTTCTCACATCTTCCTTCCTTCCTCCCTCGCTCCCTCTCTCTCTCCTTCTCCCTTCCTTCTTTTTCCTTCCTTCCTTCCCTCCTTCTCACATCTTCCTTCCTCCTTTCCTCTCTCCTTCTCCCTTCCTTCTTTTTCCTTCCTTCCTTTCCTCCTTCCCTCCCCCTCTTCTTCTCCCTTCTTTTTCCTTCCTTCCTTCCCTCCTTCTCACATCTTCCTTCCTTCCTCCTTCCCTCCCCTCTTCTTCTCCCTTCTTTTTCCTTCCTTCCCTCCTTCTCACATCTTCCTCCCTCCCTCCCTCTCTCCTTCTCCCTTCTTTCTCCTTCCTTCCTTCCTCCCTCCTCCTTCCTTCTCCCTTCCTTCCTTCCTTCTCACATCTTCCTTCCTTCCTCCCTCCCTCCCTCTCTCCTTCTCCCTTCCTTCTTTTTCCTTCCTTCCTTCCCTCCTTCTCACATCTTCCTTCCTTCCTCCTTCCCTCCCCTCTTCTTCTCCCTTCTTTTTCCTTCCTTCCCTCCTTCTCACATCTTCCTCCCTCCCTCCCTCTCTCCTTCTCCCTTTTTTTCCTTCCTTCCTTCCTCCCTCCTCCTTCCTTCTCCCTTCCTTCCTTCCTTCCTTCTCACATCTTCCTTCCTTCTTTCCTCCCTCCCTCCCTCTCTCCTCCTTCCTTCTCCCTTCCTTCTTTCCTCTCTCCCTCCCTCCATTGCTCTTTCTTCCTTCTCCTTTCCTTCCTTCCTTTTCCTTCCTTCCTTCCCTCCCTCCTTCCCTTTTTCTCACATCTTCCTACCTCCCTCTCTCCCTCCATTCCTCTTCCTTCCTTCTTCTTTCCTTCCTCACTCCCCATCCTTCCTCCCTTCTCGTCCTCCTTTCCTTTTCCTCACTTTACCTATCTTATTCCCTCCCTCAAATTTCCCTGCCATCCTTCCTCCCTCCCTTCCCTTTTCTCACTCATCTTCCTCCCTCCTTCCTCCCTCTCTCCCTCTTTCACTCCCTCTTCTTTCCCTCCTTCATTTTCCTCACCGCCCTGCCTATCTTATTCCCTCGCTCATTTTCCTTCCTCCCTTCTTCCTTCCCTTCCTTCTTTTCTTTCTCTCTCCCTCTCCCTCTCCTTCCTCCCTTCCTTCCCTCGCTCATCTTCTTTCCATTCATTTCTTCCTTCTTCCTTCCCTCGTTTTCCCTTCTTCCTTCTTCCCCTCCTTTCCCTCACTGACCTGCCTAACCTGTTCCCCCTCTCCCATTTTCCTTCCTCCCTCCCTCCTTCCCTCCCTCCCTGATCAAAATTCGGTCGCTTGATGGCAACTGACTCATATTTATGACGGTTGCAGTGTCCCGGGGGGGGGTGTCACGGGATCCCTTTTGCGACCGTCTTGACAAGCCAAGTCAAGGGGGAAGCCAGATTAACTTAACAACCATGTTACTCGCTTGACGAATACAGCGATTCACTTAACAACCGGGGCAAGAAAGGTCGTCAAACGAGGCAAAACTCACTTAACAGATCTCTCAGCGACCTAAATTTTAGGGCTCGGTTGTGGCTGCAAGTTGAGGGCTCCCTCTGGTCCTTAAGGCCCCCCCCCTCCTTCTGGGCCCCCCTTCCCACGTTTGCGGGAGAGTAATCAGTGAATTCTGCCTAAGCTCAGAGGCACCCTTGCCGACAGCGCCCTTCGCTCGGTGTTGGGAGAGGAGCCAGGGGAGTTTGACGCGCCCTGCTCCAGCCGCCACCTTGACTTTTTTGACCCCCACATGCGGCTGCCCGGGGGCGGGGGGGTGGAGGAGGGGGGGTCTTTATTCGGCCCCAAAGCCGCCGAATGGCAGCTCCGATGGAGTCCCCCCCCTTTCCGGCCTTGGAAACCGGTGCCAGGTTTTCTTATCGCCCCGATTGGGCTGAAGAGGAAGCTCCGGCAATTGAGGGGACTCGATAAACGCTTTAACCTTTGACCTCCCCTCTCCCCCCCCCCACGGCCCCTGACGCCAATCCAGAGGTTGCCATCAATTAGAGCCCTTGGCCAACCGCTGGACGGATGGACGGAGGAAGCGGCTGCGCTCGATCAGCCCGGCCGAGGTTAATGGGACGCTAATTAAGTGGGGGGGGGGGCAGGATTGCTCTGGGATGGGAAGAAGGGAGGGAGGGAGGGAGAGGAAAGAAGGGAGGAAAAAGAAAGAGGGAGGGAGATTCTTTGGATGTAAGGGAGGAGGGAGGGGATGGGAAGAAGGGAGGGAGGGAGGGAGAGGAAAGAAGGAAGGAAGGGGAAAGAGGGAGGGAGATTCTTTGGATGTAAGGAAGGAAGGAGAGGATGGGAATGAGAAGAAGGGAAGGACGAAGGGAAGGAAGGAAGGGAAGAGAGAAGATTCTTTCGATGTAAGGGAGGGAGGGAGAAGATGGGAGGGAGGGGGGAGGAAATGGGAATGAGAAGAAAGAAGAAAAGGAGGAAGGAAAGGAGGGAAGGAAAGGAGAGGAGAGAGGAAGGAAGAAGATGAGAGGGAGGGAGGGAGAGGAGGAGGAAATGGGAATGAGAAGAAAGGAAGGAAGGAAGGAAGGAGGAAGGAGGGAAGGAAGGAAGGAGGAAAGGAGGAAGGAGGAAAGGAGGAAGGAAGGAAGGAGGAAGGAGGGAAGGAAGGAAGGAGGAAGGAGGGAAGGAAGGAAGGAAGGAAGGAGGAAAGGAGGAAGGAAGGAAGGAAGGAAGGAAGGAAGGAAGGAAGGAAGGAAGGACCCTCCACTCACCTCTCTTCTGCATGAAGCTGAAGAGATCGTCCAGAAATTCCTTCCGCTTGGGGTCTCCGTCCAACTCGTAGAGCTGCAGAGGGGAAAGAAAGAGGGGGCGTCAGTGGGGTGGGGGGGGAGACTGACAACAGAACCCCCCCCTCCCCCAAGAGAAGCTGGAAGGGCAGCGAGGCCCCGGATAATACGCTCAGACTCGCTTTGCGTAATGAGTTGGGCGGCATATGAAGAGGAGAAAGGAAAAGGCCATTCTAATCCTGAATGCAGAAGACCCCTCACACACACACACACACACACACACACACACACACCCAATTCTGTATTACTCAAGATGGGGGGGGGTGTCCCTCCTCATTCTTTTTGGGGGGGGAGAATTGTGTGTTTTGTCCAGTTTTCCTCTTCACCCCGTCCCAGGATCTCTCAGTGGTCTCCCTGCCGCATTCCAACCCAGGCAGCTGCAGGGAAAGGCTTTCTTTCCTAGCTTTAAGTGCCCCCAGAGGGTGCTAGCAACACACAGACACACACACACACACACACAGGAGACCTTCACTAACAAAATTGTTCTTTTGGGAATTTAAATATCAATTTTACATTTCCTTCCTTCCTTCCTTCCTTCCTTCTTCTCCTCCCTCCACTCCACCCCTCCGTCCTTCTTTCCTTCCTTCCTTCCTGTTCCTTCTTTCCTTCCTTCTCTCCCTCCTTCCTTCCCTCCATCATTCTTTCTTTCCTTCCTTCTTCTCCTCCCTCCACTCCACCCCTCCTTCCTTCCTTCCTGTTCCTTCTTTCCTTCCTTCCCTCCATCATTCTTTCTTTCCTTCCTTCCTCTCCTCCCTCCCTCCATTCCATTCCTTCCTTCCTTCTCCTCCCTCCATTCCACCTCTCCTTCCTTCCTTCCTCTTCCTTCCTTCCTTCCTTCCTTCCTTCCTTCCTTCTCTCCATTCTTCTTTTCTTCCTTCTTCTTTTCCCTTCCTCCATTCCACTCTTTCTTGCCTTCCTTCCTCCTCCTTCCATTCCTCTCCTTCCTCCTTCCCTCCCTTCCTTCCTGTTCCTTCTCTCCCTCCCTCCCTCCTTCCTTCCCATTTTCTCTCTCTCTCTTTCTCTCTTTTCTTTCTCTCTCTCTTTGCCTTTCTCTTTCCCTCCCTCTCCCCCTCCCTCCCCCCCCAAATTGGGCCGCTCCCCCTCCAATCTCAAAACAGCAAATAAAACCCCATAAAAACGATCCAGGTGAGGATTCTCTGCTCTCTTACTCTTCGTTTCTCTTTTCTCTCCTTCCTTCCCTAACCCAACAAACAAATATTATCTGCTGTTTTCCATTTGCTGCCCAGGAAAGGACTGAGCCTCCCCACCCCCCAAAAAAACTCTCTTCCAGCCAAGGGGGCGTCCAGTGACCCTCTCTGGGGTGGGGGCGAAGGGCTGGTTCCCCCCTCCAGCGCCAGGGTGGGTTTCTGACCGTTGCAAAAAAAATCAAAATAAAATAAAAATAAAAACCAGCGATCTGTTTTCTTCCAGGGCTCCTTCCATCCCTGCCCTTCGCTTTCCTTCCACCGAGAGACCCCCCCCCTCCTCTGCCCCATGAGAGCCCCCTCCTCTGCCCCGGAACGAGGGTCCTTCGACCCCGCCTCGTTCGGGCCCCCACCCCAATTCCTTGAAGCTTGCAAGCGGCAAAAGGCGGCTCCAGTTCTGCCCTGATGGATGGAGTCCGCTCACGGGGGAGAACGGACCCCCCAAGAGAGCCCTAGCTGACCACCACCCCCCCACTGCACCCTCCCACCCCGGGGCTTGACCTTTGACCTCAGCTGCGGGTGGGAGAGAGATAAATATTGGATGACAGCCCCCTCCCCATCTCCGCTCAGCCTTCGCTGACACCTGTAGGGATGACAAGCCAAGCCAAGACCCTCCGCCCGGACCCTCCTCCCCTTCCTTGGGGCAATTAGCAAGAAGGGGGCAGCAGCTCCCGGATGACCTCTGACCTCTCTTAGCATCTGGGGGGGGGAGGAAGGGAAATGGATGGGGGGAGAAAGAGGGGGGCAGCCCTGGGCCTCTTCCGATCCCTGGGAGTTTGAGAGGGAAGACTCACCAGTCCACCACCGAAGCCAAAAAAAAAAAGAAAAAATGGGTTTTAGGAGCCAACACAATCCGAGGCTGCATCGACAGAGGGATAGAATCAATCTCAGATGAAGAGAGTTGGAAGGGACCTTGGAGGTCATCTAGTCCAACCCCCCCCCCACGGCCCAAGCAGGAGACCCTACCCCGTTTCTGAGAGATGGCAGTCCAGTCTCTTCTTGGAAGCCTCCAGGGGTGAAGCTCCCGCAACTTCCGAAGGGAACTTCTCTTCCACTGAATATACAATAATAGAGTTGGAAGGGATCTTGGAGGTCATCTAGTCCAACTCCCCTCTGCCCAAGCAGGAGACCCTGCACCGTTTCTGACAGAGGACAGTCCAATCTCTTCTTTGAAAGCCTCCAGGGATGAAGCTCCCACAACTTCTGAGAGCGACTTCTGTTCCATCGGTGGATTGTCCTCACTTG
Organism: Pseudonaja textilis; assembly: GCF_900518735.1. The sequence continues at coordinate 3,438 of NW_020771632.1, read as the reverse complement.
TCAGAAAGTTTCTCCTTATTTCTAGGTTTGAATCTCTCCTTGTTGAGTTTCAGATCACGGGAAGTGTTGATACCACTTTATAAGGCCTTGGTATAAAGCCACACTTGGAATTAAGTTGCCATGATATAAAAAAAAAAGAGGTTGAGACTCTGGAAAGAGTACAGAGAAGAGCAGTCAAGAACGATTAAGGGCCTGGAGGATAAAACATATGAAAGAACGGTTGCTGGAACGGGGCCTGGCTAGTTTAATGACAAGAAGGCCACGATAGCAGCCTTACGACCTCTGAGGGGCTGCCCCAAAGAACAGGAGGTCAACCAATTCTCCAAGGCAACCCAAAGGCAGGAGGACAAGAAGCAACAGATGGAAACTCACCAAGGAGAGAAGCAACTGGATGGTGGGGGAAGAGAAGGATTTTATACTCCTTGCAGACAGCTGGTCGTTTGCATCCTTTTAGAGGGTCGTTGAGGCCACTTGGAGGTTTCTCTGTGTCTTCAGGGTCACCTGAGTGGTGCAAATGGGTGTGGAGCCTTCTTGGAACTGCTGAAAGGACTGTGTTGTGGACTCCACAACCATTTGCACCACTCAGGTGACCCTGAGGACACAGATAAATCTCCAAGTGGCCTCAATGATTCTCTAAAAGGACACAAATGACCAGCTGTCTGCAAGGAGTATAAAGGGTCACCGGATTAGTGAAATGGTTCCTGAAGTCTGCAAATGTTTCCTCTGGAAATCCAGAGTTGATCAAAGAAAGAAACACAAATTACTTTTGTCCTAAAGGTGCTTTTTTTTTCCCAAGAGGAAACCGGACTTTCTGGTTTTTCTCTGAAGACATTTCGCTTCTCCTCCAAAGAAGCTTGTTCAGCTCTGACTGGATGGTGGATTTACATTCCTTGCAGGCAGCTGGTCATTTGCTTTCTTATTTAGAGAATCATTGAGGCCACTTGGAGGTTTATCTGTGTCCTCGGGGTCACCTGAGTGGTGCAAATGGGTGTGGAGTCCACAACGCAGCTCCTTTCAGCAGTTCCAAGAAGACTCCATGCCCATTTGCAACTACTCAGGTGACCCCAAGGACACAGACAAACCTCCAAGTGGCCACAATGACCCTCTAAAAAGGATGCAAATGACCAGCTGTCTGCAAGGAGTATAAATCCTTCTCTCCTCCACCAATCCAGTCAGGGCTGAAGAAGCTTCTGGAATAAGAAGTGAAACGTCTTGCAGTTGATAAAAAAAGCACCTTTGGGCTTAACCTTAAATATATAAATTATGCAGAGAGTCCTCGACTTAAGGCCACCATGGAGCCCATGATATCCATTGCTAAGCGAGATGGCTGTTAAGGGAGTTTTGCTCCATTTTATGACCTTTCTTGCCATGGGAGCCACTGCCGTTGTTACGTGGGTAACCCGGTTGTTAAGTGAATCTGGCCTTCCCCGTTGACTTTGCTCGCCAGAAGTCACAAAAGGGGATCACGTGCCCCCCCGAGGACACTGTGACCGTTGTAAGTACGAATCAGTCGCCAAGCGCCTGAGGTTTGCTCACGTGACCACGGGGAACGCTGCATCGGTCGTAACTGTGAAACATGGTCCCAAGTCACTTTTTTTCAGTGCCATTGTAACTTTATTTTATTTTTCAAAAAAAAATTATTTTAAACAACAAACATAAACAAATGACCTGCAGGACGGAGAATTCTCTGCCGAGATTGAAGGTTAAGGCGCGCCGCCAATCCTACCCAGCGCTCTGCACGCTCTCCGCACGGAGCAAACTTTCACGGCGAGCGGGAATTAAGTCGCTCCATCCAACGGGGAAAAAAAAGGGGGAAACCCCTTGGCTTGGCCAGGCTGGCCTGCTTTCGTGCCAACTCTCGCCTTCCAACTGGACTTGGCACCGATCCTGCCGGCGATTTGCATTCTTAAGTGTCCGAGGAGCTGCCAGCCCAAGGCTCAGATGTCGTTAATCAGGACTGGAGGTCACCGCTGTTCCACCGCTTGGCACGGCAGCAGACAGGAACAGGCACCGCGCCAGCTGAAAAAGGCGCCAGCTCAGCAAGAAATGGCTGTTAACCCTTGAACGGCGCTGGTGGAGTGTGCGGCTCTTCCAAGATCTTCTGCCACCATAAAGGGGGTCAAAGAGACTGGACAATCCTCGAGCTGATTGTCTCTCTCTCTCTCTCTCTCTCTCTCTCACACACACACACACACACACATACACAGGGTCTCCTGGTCGAATAAGGGGTTGGACTAGATGACCTGCAAGGTCCCTTCCAGCTCTGTATTCTATGTTTCCAAACTCTGATGCCTTTTGGGAAATGGGAGAAATGACCGGGGGGGGGAGGGGAGGAAGGGGGGGGAGGAGAAGGAGAGCTGGACCTGAATCCAGGACAGCCCAGAAAGAGGGGCCACTCCTAGGGAAACAATTTTCAATTTCACCAATCAATATGGTTGAAATGAGGGGTCCTTGGTTGGACCTGAGATTGGCTGTTTTCTTGCAGACGTTTCATGACCCATCTAGATAACATCATCAGTGCTAGGGGGGTTTAGGGTGGTCAAACCACACTTCCTTCCAGCACTGATGATGATGTTACCTAGTTGGATAATGAAATGTCTGCAAGAAAACTACCAAGCTCAGAGAGCACCAAGACTCCATGGTCCACCTTTCCTCCTCTTCCTCTTCCTCTTCCTCTTCCTCCTCCTCCTCCTCCTCCTCTCCACCTTCTAACACTGATGATGTTCCCTAATTGGGTAATGAAACACCTGAAAGAAAACCACAAAACTCAGAGAGTACCAAGGACCCCACAGTCTTCCTCCTCCTCCTCTCCACAAACCCCATTCCTTTTTAGCACTGATAATGTTCCCTAGTTGGGTCATGAAACATCTGGAAGAAAACCACAAAACTCAGCACCAAGGACCCCACAGGTCCTCCTCCTTCCTCCTCTCCCTCCTCCTCCTTTCCACTCTAGCACTGATGATGTTCCCTAGTTGGGTCGTGAAATGTCTGCAAAAAAACAAACAAGCTCAGAGAGCCCCAAGGACCCCACAGTCCTTCTCCTTCTCCTCCTCCTCCTCCTCCTCCTCCTCCTCCTCTTCCTCTCCACAAACCCCACTCCCTTCTAGCACTGATCATATTACCTAGCTGGGTCGTGAGACGTCTGCAAGAAAACCACCAAACTCAGGCACCACCAGGGAGCTCTCATTTCACTAACCAACTAACCCTCTTTACCACGATCTCGGCGAACAAGCCTGACGCCAATAAAAATAGACATTTGCAACACATCCAAGCAGCCATTCTTGGGGCTCCATAGCTGGAGATCCTTGGAAGGGGTCGACCCCAAATGCGTTGCTAAACAAAGCTGAAAATTAAGGGGTGCATCGGACCCCCTGATACATCCAACCCATCGCTGGCCATAGGGGACCCCTACCGTCTTATATGCTGCCCCCCCAAAGG
>NW_020771631.1:0-12804 GCF_900518735.1 Pseudonaja textilis | reverse complement strand
AAAAAAAAAGAGCAAAAGGAAACAGCTTGCATGTATTTGGATTTCTTGGTGATCTTTGGATTCTTGGTTATTTCATTTGAATGACTAAAATTAATTGGGTGGTTGTTTAAAAATTTATACAATGGCACTACTTCTGGATGAATTGAAAATGGAACTTAAAAAGTATAAAGAAGATGCACAAGAAGGGAGGGGTTCTTTTGGCTTCATTTTTCAACTCTTAGAAATGGAGATTTGGAACTATGAGAAACAACAAGAAACGTCTGCAAAACAAGAAGACTGGGACAAAGAAGAAGCCATCTTTAATGAACAAGTAATTCTATGTGGGGAAGAAAAAGGAAAGGGGGGAAAGAAAATGGAGAATTTAAGACTTAAAAAACCACCAAAGAAAAGAAAAATAATTCGAAAAATAAGTATAATACTGGAAAGCAACAGAAGTGGGGAATACAGAAGAGAGAAATAGAGGTAGAGCAACAAGGGGGTAAAAAGGGGAGAGAGAAAAAGAGAGGGCAGAAGGAAAGGAAAAGAAGTTACAAAGGACCGGAACAAGATATAGAGAAACAGGACCTATTTAGGGTGGGTGAAAATTTAACTGAAAAGGGGATTCTGTAAAGGTACATAAGATTGTATTGTTATATTAGTAATAGAATAACTTTAGAAAATTGGAAAAAACATATGATTAAAATGAGGGATAAAATAGTTAGTGTAATTTAGTGAAATGTTTGTTAATAAAATAAGTGAAATAAAATAAACGAGAAAATTGAATTAGAAAGGGACGGGAACATTTCAATTAGTTAATGTTTTATAAAATATAAGTGAAGGGGGGGATTAATTATGGAAAGCTTATAATTGTTCCCATAGAAGTATGATATTTAATTGAAAAGTAATGTTAAAGAAGTTAAGATTTTAATGAATATTAATATTAATGATAGAATTGAATTGGAATGGAATGTGTTGTTTTAATTACATATATTTATAATTTTTTCCTTTTTTAAGAATATAGTGTGTATTTTAAGAATATACCAAGCAGAATCCGAATGGAAGTTATGTATTATATTGAATGTTATAACTTTAGGGAAAAGATATAAAGGCGTCATACTCCAGGAGAAATTTTGTTTAATGAGAAAAGATAATTGAAACAGGACAGACAAAAAATATAAATATAATGATTTGAACTGAGACGAGATAATTAAAATAAAATTGAGAAAATTAAGAGGGGAGAAGCTATGCAGAAAATGTAAAACAGTAATAAGATATGGAATAGAACATAAAAATGAGCATGAAATTGAATTTGTGTCTGTACGAAGAAATGTAACCCGAGATTACGCTACTTTCAAAAAAGATGTTTTATTTGTATTTTTTTTGTGAAAACTCAAATAAAATTTACAAAAAAAAAAAGTTACATGGATCAGCTGACAGTGCGATTCAATAAAAAGTCTTTCTGATTGCTAAGAACAGAAGGAGAAACAATGGTATTTGAAGAAATAATATTACAGTAAGTACTATTTCTATAGTTTCTCTTTGTTCCTACATTCTAATCTGCTTCAGCATGAGGTCTGCTCACCAGAAAGGATATCAGCTTCATCCATGAACTGGGTGGTGAATAAAATGACTTGACCTGCTTTGCGTTCATTCAAGAGAGACCACACTTGGTGCCTAGCATATGGATCCAATCCAGAAGTTGGCTCATCTAATAATAATACCTACAGTAGGCATTTGATTGCACATCTTAATTCAACACATGATTAAAACAACAAATAGCATTCATTGTTGATGTGCAGTTTCTCATTACAAAGACACAAGAATATTGCAAAATTGTATGGCTTTTGAAATTACATTCAGAAGATTTCATTTTTATAATAGAAAATAATTCTATTAAAATTATTGCAAAATTCCTTTAACTTGCAAAAGTCAAGAAAATATTAGGAAAGGGTTGAGAAGCTAAAGCTGAAAGAAAGGGAAACCATATCAGAATTAGGGATTTCCATGGTTACTATCTATGCAATCATCAGTAAGGATGAAAGCACTGCATTCATTAAAAAAAAGCATACTTGATGGTATATCTACAGTAGGATTTTTTGCCTAATAGTGGGTTTACCTATGGTTTTCCTAAAAATGTAATCCCAATAAATAATTTTTGTTTTTGTCCACCACTTAAATGATTAGCTTGGGTGTTTTGAATGGCCTTGATGTCCAAGAGTGTCAACAATTTTCCAACCTATAAAATATATAAATGTCAACTCGTGAAGCTTCCCTGACCTGCTCCCGAGTTGCTATAGGCAGGAGGATGGGAAATCGCGCCTCGCAGCTGCACCAAAGAATTTACTCCTCAGTCATAACAAGACACCGTCTGGCTGAGCAAATCAAGGCCATCTCTACAGATACCAGCAATGCCTGGAGGGAGTGACTTCGACAATCTGTGAAATTACCTCATTGGGGAATGTGATGGGTGACACACTATGCGGGGAGAGGGAGACTGAGTCAGAGGCAAGGCACGAAGGGGGTGAAGTCAGAGTTGGCTTCACTTAGGTAGTGCTGACATGGTGCTCCTAATAAAAGACTGGATTTTTATTGCCAGGTGGCTTAAGACTCTTAATTGCATTAGGGCAAGGGTTGGAACCCTGACATCAAGCCAACTCTCCCAAAACTAATTCAAAATGACTGGGATTCCTGCGTCCAGGACTCCCCACCTGCTCTCTGATATCTGGGGTGCATGGAGAGGAACTCAGGATACCATGGCAGAAGGCAGGATCTTTGAGGAAAGCCTGATCCTGGCAACAGAGAAAGAGGTAGTCCCTACTCCAAGTCAGGCAACTCCAGGAACCAGCAGCCAAGTCAGAATCCCAGTGTAGCCATTGCTGATCATGGAAACCAAGATGTATAGAATGCCCGTCTCAATGACCAAAGCGGAAAGGGATGAGTATTTGTGGAAAAAAGTCCCTGAAACAGCCAAGGTTGAGTTCCCCCATCCAAGTTACCATTTTAAGATGCAACCCATAAGCAGGCTAGAGGGATTGAAATGGAAGATCAAGTGGGAAGAGATCAGAACCCCCAAATTTCTACTCGAGACCCGAAGTGAATCCCTGGAGCAATTGAGAGAGAAATTTGGCTGAGCCACTCTTCATGATGAGGAGCCACCATGCCGACCAAAGGAAAAGTGGAAAAAGATGGGTGGGTGGGTGTAGTCAAACTCCCTGAATAGAAGGGAAGGCTGATTCAACCCGCAAAGCTCCAATTGCCCAGCCCTAAGCTTAGACTGGAATCAACCACGGAGGGGCCATGCGGCATGGCCACCCAAAGTGGGAGAGGCAGGCAAAAACACAGCCCCCTTCTCCATCTGCCAGAAGGGAATTGAGCCCAAGGCTGCTGCCAGTGGTTCCCTCGCACCATAGGCAACCCACCCAGTGGGACAAGCCCCTCCCCCCAAGCCAGAGCTGAGAGAAACTGCGAAGTCCTTCCTTCCTTCCTTCCTTCCTTCCTTCTCTTTCCCTCCCCCTTTCCTTTCCTTCTTTAAACTCTGGCTTCCGACAGAGACTTCCCATTTTGACCCCTCCCCCATTGTTGTTTCAGCGTGGTTTTTAGCTCACATCTCCCAGACTCATGCATGTGTATGTTGTGTGTGCCACTTTCAGCCTGGCACTGGGGCATTGGAGAGGAAAAGATCGGGAGAGGCTGGGCTGGGGCGGGGGAGGGGGGGAATGAGAAAAACAAAACATTGCAACAAAAGAGCTTTCAGCAGCTTGCAGTCTACAATGAGTGAGGCACCTCCCACTGCCCTCCCTGCATCCCCACTGCATACACCCAAACACACTCCCAAAAACTTCTGTGATGGTAGGCTGCAAAGTGAAAACTAAGGAAAGCTCTCTCTTTTTTTTTGCAATGTTTGTTTTCCTCAGCCCGCAGCACCGTGTCGGGCAGCAAGGGGGGAGACCGTAGGCACGTCCTTGTGGGTGTGCATGCACGCACACACACACATGCACATGCATGGGTTGGAGAGGTGAGCTTATAGTCACGCAGGGGTCCTTCAAGCACAGAGGGCAATGACAGGGGAAAGGGGTCAAAATGGGAAGCCTCTGCCCATTAAAAGAAAAAAAAAGCCTGTGGAGCTTCCCCTTGTGTCCACCCTCCCCTCCGTTGCCTCCATGCCTGATGCTGAAAGGGCAGTTCTGCTTCAACCCCTACCCCATGCAATGCCAGAAGTTGCCAGCCAGTGGTGCAGTCAGCTGGTTTACTGAACTGCACAGAAAATTAACAACAGGTACCCCTGAACCGGTCTGAACTGGCTGAATCTCACCTCTGCCTATTTTTATTCCCCTCCCACCGCTTTTTTTGGCTAGATAAGAACTTATTCGCAGCTGAGGATCACAGGGCTTTTTCCTTCTGCCTACTGGTGTGGAGAAGCTCTGGTGGACATGCCCCTGAATTGCATTCTTCTTCTTTTAATTCTTTGGCCATGGTTTATAAAAATAGGAGCTGCAAATCCTCAGTTAATACCCAGCTTGGTTTTCTGCTTGGTAATTGAATTTCATTCATTTTTAACATGTGATTTTCAGTCAGCTTTTACATTTACAATTTTTAACGACGAGCATTCATGTCTGCCTTTTTATAATAATCAGAATACAATTAGTCCTCAACTTACAATAGTTCATTTAGTGACCATTTAATGTTATAATAGTGCTGAAAAAAGTGACTTATTTTTCACACTTACAATCGTTGCAGCTTCCCCATGGGCATGTGACCAAAATTTGGATGCTTGGCAACTGATTCATATTTATGATGGTTGCAATATCCTGGGGTCATGTGATCACCTTCGTTGATCTTCTGACAAGTAAAATCAATGGAGAAACCAGATTCATTTAACAACCGTGTCACTAACTTAACTGCAGTGATTCACTTAACAACTGTGGCAAGAAAGGCCATAAAAATGAGACAAAACTTACTTAATAAATTTCTCACTTAGCAACATAAATTTGAGGCTCAATGACAGTTATGACTGTTGCAACATCCCCATGATCATATGACTTAGATTTGGATGCTTGACAACTGACTCACATTCATGATGGTTGCAATGCATGTGATCCCCTTTTGCAACCTTCTGACAAACAAAGTCAATGGGAAAACCAGGTTCATTTAACAATGGTGTTACTAACTTAACAACTGCAGTGATTCACTAATCAAATGGGGCAAGAAAAGTTGTAAAATGGGACAAAACTCACTTAACAAATTTCTCACTTAGCAACATACATTTTGGGCTCAATTGTGGTCGGATTAATTATGGTCGGACTACAAGTTGAGGATTACCTGTATTAAGATATCAAAAATAAAACTTCAATGCACAGATCACTTACCACACTTGGTGTTTTCCTTTGGGATCCAGGCCAGTGGTTGGTTCATCTAGTAGCCACACGGTAGGATTACTCCACATGCTCAGAGCAAAGCACAACTGAAATGCGGGAAATTATATTTAACCCTTTTAAATATTTCACACATACAAAAGATGGAAATGTGAACAATACACATTTCAATATGTTCTTCAAACACGTTTTCCTAATGGAAAAACAACGTATTAGTGAGGACAAACTAATGTTACTCTTCTGGGATACTAACTAATACACTGGGAATTATTAAAAGCTATTTTAACTTTTATATGATGTATTCTTGAAGGATTGGAATGGTCAAAGATATTCTTTCATTTGTTCTACTACAATCTTCATCAAGCTTGAGAATAGTCTTTATAGCTGAACACATAATATATTTGGAGATGCAACAAGTCTTTGGGGGTAAATTTGTGCATGTTTAATTCATTTATAATTCCATACAGCCTCCCTGTATTGCAGCCCATCAGCAATTCATGAAAATGGAGCCATTACAAACTGAGCTGCATAATGTAAACCAGGACGTTAAAAATCACAATACTATCCAATGATTCTTAAACATGTCTAGATTTGTTCTATATGGTTGTCTATGTACTCAGGTTTTCAGAATGTGCATTATTTAAGAATCTTCATGTTCTATATAATTCCTACTGTTATATAACAGAATTTCAGAAGTTGGAAATTTTGGGGTTTGAGTACTCAGGGGCATGCTATTTTGCCATTTCATAGCATGGTCTCTCTTTCTTCACTCATGTGAAAGACTGACTTATTTTCAAGCAAGGAGAACAAGTTCTGGTTATGTATGATGGCTTGCCAGGGGAAGTGCAGATCTTTAGGCATCTGAGCATGCTAGTGCCAAAACACCACCTCCCTTCTCTTCAGCCAGGTGTCTCGTTTCATCATCTCCATTCCTTTATTCTGTGGTAATATTTTCAAGGAGAGGAAAACTGGGCAAAAATGCACTGAAGAATTAAAAGGTGGAATAAGACAGCACAGTTGGATAGATAGAGCTTACCTTTCTACTTAATCCAACAGATAATGTCTTAGTTGTCTTTTTAAAGTGCTCTTCAAGTTGTAGAACTGGAGCTATTCTGAAAAAAAGCAGAAGCTTCTATTATTTTATTCTCTATATATGAGAATAATTGCACTATACCGGTAGAGCACACTGCAATAAAACCACTGGTATATATGTAGGGGTGTGTCTGTGTGTTATACACACACAGTGTGTATGTACATATGTGTGTGTATCAGAGGTGGTATTCAACAGGTTCTGACCAGTTCTGGAGAACTGGTAGCGGAATTTTTGAGTAGTTTGGAGAACCAGCAAATACCACTTCTGACTGGAGATTTTACAGTATCCTTCCCCTGCCACACCCACCAAGCCGCACCCACAGAACTAGTAGTAAAAAAATTTGAATCCCACCCCTGGTGTGTATGTACGCATGTATCTATGTATGTGTGTGGATCTATGTACGTATCTATGTATGTTCTTTTTGCTAATCACTCAAAGAAAATTTATACTTTCCAGAGTATTGTTAATTTCAGATATGCAGCCTGAGAAATTCAACTCCTAAGAAAGAAAAATCTTGAGAAATAAATTTTATAATAAAAACAATATCTTGGGCTCTCAGTGCCGATTAATAGCCATGGTAACATCATCCTTTTATGGCTGCAATAATCTCCAAATGTTCTTTCGTGGTGAGAGAATCAGAGAAGTCAAAGAGATGGCCGGAAATAATTTGCCACCCGCAGCATTCAACCCAGCCAAAGAGGACTGGGAATCATATATCAACAGGTTCCTGATGTTCCTAGAGGGTAACAAACTACAAGGAATCACGGACCAAAGGAAGAGAGCCATATTCCTGACGCATTGCGGACCTACCATTTTTTAAATGGCCAAAGCATTGGCAAAACCGCATGATGTCAAACAGATGGCATGGCCGGACCTGAACCGGATGCTGAGAGCCCATTACGTGCCTGTTGTTTCCAATTTTATTCGAAGACACGAATTTTATAAACGGGATCAACGAGAAGGCGAAAATATCAGGGATTTCGTAGCAGCACTAAGGGACATTGGAGGAGCATGCGAATTTCTCAACATGGACGAAGCCATGAGAGATCGCGTGGTCCTTGGTTTGAGAGACACTACCCTCCAGAGCAAACTACTAAATCAACCCAACATCACTGTAAATGAAGCCATCGCTGAGGCAACCGCAGCTGAAGCAGCAAAAAAATCTGCGGCGAAAATGAAGCAAATGAATACGGCCAACAGCCCAAGCCAGAGCAGTGAAAAGAAAGTGGAAGGTACCCAGAAACACACTACCGCAACCACCCACAATGAAGACATCGAGTCACCAACTGACTCTGAGGACGAAGACGAAGAGGTACATAGGCTCCAGTCAGAACGGAACCGGCGAGAAAAAAGAGGAAGGAAACCTGATTTTCAGTGTGCCGGATGAGGAGGAAATCACCCGCGTTCTGAGTGCCGTTTTTTGGATGCCATCTGCAGGCACTGCGAAAAACAGGGGCACATTGCAAGGGTCTGCCGGAAAAAAAAAGAGCTATAGTCCAAAAAGACGAGGCAGCACCACCACCCCCAGAACTAAGGAGAAGCAAACCGGAAGTCATTGGAGCCGGGAAAATAGAAGTCAGTGGCTCAACGAAAAGGAAGAAACACACTAGACAATTATCATTGGGAATGCCAGAGCAACTGATGCTAAGAAGGTTCGAATAAACGTCAAAATAGAGGGAGAGCCATGTGAAATGGAAGTGGACTCCGGCTTGTATCTGTCAATGGTATCATGGAACACAATAAAAAGCTTGGTACCAGACATACGATGAAAAGAACTCGAGGAGCAAAGCCTAACGTTAAAAGACTACCAAGGAAACAAGATTCCGTAGTTGGACTGGGACATTTCAAAGTAAAATTCAAGAAACACTGAAGTTCTCCCATTGACCATCATCGACCGAGACTGCTCCAGCCTGCTTGGTTTAGAATGGTTTGCGCCTTTGGGGATCGAAGTGACAGGAATCAACAGTGTCACTGAGACGGACTGGGAAGAAAGCCTGATGAAGGAGTTCCAGGACGTATTCGATGGGATGCTAGGCAAGTACCGTGGGACCCCTATCTCATTTAGCCTAAACCAGAACATAGCCCCCATCCGGCTAAAGGCCAGATGCGTCCCCTTTGCGTTAAAGCCAAAAATCGATGAGCAACTAAACAAACTCATCGCACAAGGGGTGTTAGAGCCAATCGACCATGCAAGATGGGAAACCCCGATTGTGACTCCTGTGAAACCAGATGGGTCTGTGCGCATCTGTGGTGACTATAAGGCCACCCTGAACCACGCATTACAGCATAGCACATACCCCGTTCCAGTAGTCCAGCACCTCTTGCACTCGTTGTGGGGAGGAAAAGTTTTGGAAAGCTTGGTCTCGCACAGGCATATCAACAATTGCTGGTTGATTCCGAGACGGCAGAGGCACAGACTATTGTAACACATAGGGAGGCATTTAAATGCAACAGATTGCGTGGTGTCAGCATGGCCCCCGGCGTTTTCCAAAGCCTGATGGAACGCCTCCTCCAAGGACTAAAAGGGGTGGTTCCCTATTTTGATGATGTATTGATATCGGCCGGAAATAAAAAAACAACTAAAGGACCAGCTAAGGGCAGTCTTGCAAAGGTTTAGAGAAGCAGGACTCAAGGTCAAAAAAGAAAAATGCCAACTTGCCACAAATCAGGTCGAGTTCCTAGGATATCTTATTGATGAAGCAGGAATCCACCCCATGGAAAAAAAAAATACGAGCGATAAAAGAAGCACCCAGACCCCAAAACAAAACAGACTTGCAGGCATTCTTGGGACTCATTAATTTTTATAATGTCTTTTTGCCACAGAAGGCAACAATAGCAGAACCACTACATAGGATTATGATCTGCCCATGTACTTGTTTCAATATTTATTTCTTGAATATTAGATATTAATTCTGTTGAGGTCCAAATCATATCTATTCTGGACCATGATAAATGTCTATTTGAGTAAAAAGTATATTGTTGAATTTTAGCATTTCTTTCTCTCCATATATTTTTTAAGTTTAATTCATCTATCATTTTGAAAAAGGATTTAGGGAGAGTCTTTCTATTTTGTCTTGTTGCTGTTGCTGTATAGTTCAGTTTATTGTCTACAATTCCATTGAAATCTCCCATCATAACTATGTTAATATAGTCCAGTCCCATTGTTTTCATATGTAATTTTTTATAAAATTCTTCTTGTTTATCATTCGGGGCATAAATTGCAACCAGGAGTGTTTTTGTATTATTATCTACTATTTCGACCATTAATACTCTTCCCTCTTCATCAGTATGAATCAGTTTTGCTGGGATAGTTTCTTTAATATATAAAACCACTCCTCTTTTCTTACAGTGGGTCAGAGAAGTAAATATTTTCCCTAATTTTGGTCATGCCAGTAATTGTTCATTTGTTTTTTAATATGTACTTCTTGTAAGCAAATTATATCAAATTTTAACTTCTCTAATTTGTGAAAGGTTTTTCTTCTTTTGGTAGCTGAGTTCAGTCCATTTATATTCATAGAAATCAGTGTTTTTTCCTCTATGATTATATTTTGTATTTAGGTCTAACAGCTCTTGTAGATCTTACTTCACGTTGTTCTTTAGTCTCCACTTGTCCACCTACTGCGCCTTCTTCTTTTCCCATCCCCATTTGGTCCTCTTGAAGTTCAGTTGAGATGATCTCTTTTTCTATCTCTATTTCTCTTTTTTCGAAAAATTCATTGTAGAATATTTCTGCTTTCTCAATTGAGTCAATTCTGTGTCTCTGTTCTTGCCACGTAAACATTAATCCTTCTGGAATCAGCCATCTATAATTCACCCCTTTTTTCAATAACATTTTAGTCAGGAATCGATATTCTCTTCTCATCTCTCTCACTTTTCTGGGTACTTGTTTTAAGACCACAATCTCATTGTCTTTATATTTCAACGTCTTCTCTCTTGCCACTTGTAATATTTGTGTTTTAATAGTTTTTTTTTTTGTAAATCTGACGTGAACCTCTCTTGGTAGATTGTTCCTCATCGCATATCTTGTGAAGACTCGGTATATCTCATCTACTCCATCCATCATCTTTTTCTCTGTTATTCCCAGAGCTCCAGCCAGGATTTCTATCATTATTGCAGCCAAATTTTGCCCTTTTTCTTCCTCTATATTTTGAAATCTGAGATAGAATTCTGACCTGTCCATCTCCCACTTCAACATCCCACTTTTGTCTTGTTCAACCATTGTTAATCTGCTATCAATATTTCCAATTGTCTCGTCTCTTTGCTTATCTTTCTCTTCAATTTTTTGGAGTCTCTCATCATATTTCACCATCATTTGTTGAATATTTTCAACTTTTTCATCAGTCTTCCCAATTCTTTGTTCAATACTCTCCGTCCTTTGTTCAATACTCTCCATCCTTTGTTCAATACTCTCTGTCCTTTGTTCAATATTCTCAGTTCTTTGTTCAGTGCTTTCTATTTTCTCTTCAATGATATCCGATTTCATTTTAAGTTCTTGAATTCCTTGCATAATCATCTTTAAGTCCACTTGTCCTTTATCTTGCATCGACATTATCTGGGTTAAACGTTGTCCTCCAGCTGTTGGTGAAGCAGGAGCAGAAGTTGAAATGCTAGAAGGTATGGGTTTCTTACTCATTTAGGTAACTCAGGGTCTTCAGACTCTTTTAATCCAATTAGTAGAGTGGTCAATTATAATCCAACTGGGAAAAGAGAAAAATAAGAAAAATAAGAAAAAGACAATAAAGAAAAAAGCCCAAAATTAAAAAGAAAAGGTTCTTCAGGTTCTTCTAGACCTTAATCCTATTGTGAGATAGTCAATATGATTCAAAATAAAAATTAAAAATGAAGAGAAAAAGAATAAAACCCAATAGTACTAAAAAATAGTAAGAAGAAAAAAAGAATTCTTCAGGTTCTTCACACCTTAATCCAATTGGAAAATCTCAAAAATAAAAAATAGCCATAAAAATGAATCAAAAGTGAAAATGGAAAAGGCAAAAATCCCAATAAGAAAAAGAAAAAAATATTCTGAGGCGTTCCCTTTACAAAGAAAAAATAAATAAATGAAAAATAAATATACAATTATTACAAAATACTATGGGATTGAAGAGGAGGGATAAGACAACTAAGAAAAAATAAAAAGAGTACACTGCATTTTATTTAATTGTCCAAGGCTCTTATTATGGCTTCTTCACAAGTTTCAAAGCCAAGTTTCAAATATTCAATTGTTGATAGAAGTTCCAAAAGAGCACCTGTAAAAACATTCTCCAGTGTTCTTCCCTCTATCTTATCAAATTCCAGTGTCCTTGAGAGAGAGTTTTTCACAGTTCTCTCAACTTCAAATAAAGTATTTTTCAAGCCTCTAGTTGGCAGTGTTACAAAGTTTCTTCGTATGATGGCAGATGACAATTAAATGGAAAGGACAAAAAAGAAGATCTAGATGGACACTAAATAATACTATTTTAAAGGAAAAAGACTTCACACAATGGATGGAGAAAGAATTGGCCTTCTTCTTTAGTGAAAATAAAAAAGAAGATACTTCAATACAGAATGTTTGGGATACAATGAAGGCATATGCGAGAGGATTAATAATAGACTATACAAAGAAAAAGAACATTAGGAAGAGGCAAACTATCAAAGCTTTAGAAGATGATCACAAAAAACTGGAAAAAGAATTACAGAAAATGCCACAGAAAGAAGATATTAAACTTAAAATGGACATAATTAAACATAAAATGGGTCAGATAGAGAAAGAAGAACTGGCACAAAAAATTAGAAGTGCTAAACAGAACTATTTTGAAGATGCAGATAGGCCAGGTAGATGGTTAGCATACAAACTGAGAAAGGAGAAAGAATCAAGGAAAATACTGCAGTTAATAGACGATCACAGACAAATGTGCTATGGTAATAAGGAGAAAAAGGCAATTATCTGAGACTTTTATGGACAACTATATAAACAAGAGGATATTGATGAGGGGAAAATTAAACAGTATTTACAAAATGCTAACCTACCTACCATGGTCAGAAGCTTATATTACACTTATTCCAAAAGAAGGGGCCGATCCATTACAAATCAAGGACTATAGACCTATTTCCTTACTGAATGCAGATTATAAAATTTTTGCTTCAATTTTGGCAGAAAGGCTTAAAAAATACTTAAATAATTTTATTCATTCTGATCAGAATGGATTCCTGCCAAAGAGACAAATTAAAGACAATATGAGGGTAATTCTGGACACTTTGGAATATTATGAGGCGCATCCTGAAAAACAAATGGCTTTGATATTTCTAGATGCCCAAAAGGCATTTGATAATTTTCCCATGTCATTGTAGTTGTGCTTTTAAAGTTGTAGCAACATTTCGGCA
>NW_020771630.1:0-12805 GCF_900518735.1 Pseudonaja textilis | reverse complement strand
TTTTGTTGGGCTTCTCTTATTTTTTTGTTTTCAATCACTGTATATTTTGTGATGGGTAAACACTTTTTCTTCCAGTAGTTCTGCAGCTGATGGTCCTGGTTGCTGAGCAAACTGTCCTGAGTCCCATTTTTCACCAGATATCCAGGAACTCCAACATCTAGCATGGTCCTTGTTAATCCAGTGGCATCTCAGCCAGTATAGCTTTCTGAAATTTACATTTCACCATATATTTTTTTTATGGGAGAGGCTGTCAGTGTGTGCTCCTTTCAAAATCCAAGAAAGAAATACCCAGACTCCATGGATCAGAGCAAAGTTATTCTTTTACTGGAGAATGAAAAGGAAGCTACAAATGGAATTCCGAAACTGAGAATTTGGCGTGCAGTTCTTGTCGATAAACGATCTCAATTCCTCCAACTCCCTTGGGGTCATCGAATACATCTTTGGTTTCGGGAGCGTCACCCCCGGTAGAAATTCAATGCTGCAATCGGTTGACTGATGGGGAGGGAGCTCATCAGAGGCCTCTTCGCTAAACACCTTTTTTAGGTCCCAGTACTCTTTTGGGATTTTCTCCTCCCCTTCTATGCGCTCGGCCCCCGTGGAAGCTGTCTCAGCAGGGGTTTGGGGCTTCGGATGGGGCTTCTCCCCAGTTTCCAGGGGGGGTTGCTCCTCCCTTCCCGGAGGTTGGTCAGTACAAATCCGTATCCACCCCTCTCTCCAGTTCACTTGGGGATTCCATTTCCGAAGCCAGGGCAATCCCAAGATTAGGGACTGTTCCATCCCAGGAGCCACAATAAAACACAGGGTCTCGCTGTGGGTTCCCATGATCATCTCTAAGGGCTCCGTTATAAAACGTGCAGGGCAACCTCCCGCCTCAGACCCATCCAATTGGCAAAAGGATATGGGCGTTCTCAAATTTCTCAGTTCAATGCCCATGCCCTTAACTACTTTCATGCTAATTAGGCACCTCGTGCACCCCGAGTCCAATAAGGCCAGCATTTCCCCCTCGGTACCCGAGGTGGGCACCCTTAACTTAATTGGGATTGGTAAGGGGGCCCCGGTTAGGACTTACCGGGATGTCGTCTTCCGAGTCAGTCTCACTCTCGTTGGGAGGAGTCGGAGGTCCCAGCTCTTTTTCCGCTGGGGGAGCGACTTCTACAACCTCCCCTATCTTTAGCCCGGTTTCGCGAGGCCTGGTTGGGGAGGATTCGGGCTTCCTTCCTGGGCCCCATCCCTTCTTTGGATCTGGTTTGACTCAACAATCCGCAATCCGGTGGCCCTCCTTCCCACAACGAAAACAGGCAGTAGATTTGGCTCTTGCCATCACCCCTCCCTTTCGGGGTTTAGGGGTCTCTCGGAGCCAGGGAGGGAGCAGGTTGCTCCATGCGGGGCCTCCTCTGCGTCTGCTTTGGGCTAGATCTATTTCCACCTCTTCCGCTAGCAGGTACCACAACTGCAAGTCATGTGGATCCTTTCGGGAGATGCACATGTGGTATACCTCTTCATTTAGGCCATCTTTGTAGGCTTCTATTAGAGCCTCCTGGGACCAGCCTTGGATGTGACATGCCAGCTGTCTGAACTCTTGGGTGTAGTCAGCAACTGATCTCCCCCCTTGAGTTATGGTTTTCATTCTGATCCTGGCCCTTTTCTCCGCCAGAGGGTCTTCAAACCTCCTCCTCAAAGCAGTCATGAAAACATCAAGGCTTCGCAGTTGGGGGGAGTTATCATTATACAAAGTCACCACCCAGTCTGCTGCCATCCCCTCCAGGGTCCTGGTAACACATCTTACTTTGGCTGCTTCAGAGGTGAACTCCCTCTCATATTCTGCCATAAAGCTTCCGACCTGTACCAGGAAAAACCCCAAGTCCTTGGGATTTCCTCCAAACTTCCCATCTAAGGAGGGCAGGTGGCGTCTTCTAGGCATTACCCCCACTGCTGGGGCTCCCCGGGCGGTGACTGGTTGTTGCGCTGGCGTGGGCTGGGCCGGGGGGGGGTGGCAGCCTGACTTTCCCAGGCTGAACTCGCTCCCTTTTCCCCCTCATATGTTGGAGCCCTGCCGGGTTTCTCAGAGGCATCCATAAAGCTTTTCCCGGCTTGATCCAGCCTGCATTCCATCTCCTCCCCCTCTTGCCACAGCCGTTCCCTCGCACCTCTTCGACTTACAGTGATTCCAGGAGGGGAGGGGTCTTCCGGATCTCTCCATCCAACTCCTAACGACCATCTGGGCATCTCAGCTGGAGTTTCTTCCAGAGTAAGGTCAGCTAACAAGTCGGCGGCTGGCATCTCTGGTAACAGCATTGGCTGCCCCCCCACAGCTCCCTGGTCATCTTCATCGCTGGCTGGAGATGACATGATGTGAGACCCCCTCGGAAGAAAAATTGGTGTTTTCTCCGGGTGGGCTGATGGTGAGTTTCGGAATAATGTCAATGTGTGCTCCTTTCAAAATCCAAGAAAGAAATACCCAGACTCCATGGATCAGAGCAAAGTTATCCTTTTACTGGAGAATGAAAAGGAAGTTACAAATGGAATTCCGAAACTGAGAATTTGGCGCTCAGATCACACATACAAAGAAATGGAATTGTTCCCACCCCCCGAAATCCAGAAGTCTCTTCCAATTAAAAGTTCTGAATATGATCATGTGGACATCTTCAGGTGGTGATGAGGCCTCTGTCCATTGACCTTGACATATTTTGATAAGACTTCGCAGCTGCGCAAAAAGGGATAGAGGCTAGCAAGGAAATGGAAAGTTGAAAAGAAGAAATCATACACCCCCTCCTTTTGCTGCCCACAGTAAAGGAATCCAAAACACCTCCAGCTCTCTTCCCCCCCACAATTACCCCTCCCCCCATTGCTAATGACAGCCGAAAGAAGTAAGCCTAGCAGTAGAGAAGATATGGGAGAAATAAATAAGATAGATAGCAGTTAGGGTACCCAAAGAGATCTTGAGGCTGACACTCACAGCCTCCACCCACCATGGCGACATCGAATCCCCTTCTGACAGTGAAGAGGAAGAAATCCACAGACTTCAATAAGAACGCAAGCGCCGAGACCGGCAAGGTCGTAAATTGGGGTACGAATGTACCGGCTGCGGAGGAAATCACCCGCGTTCTGAATGCAAGTTCCTGGACGCTGTTTGCCGTTTTTGTGAGAAGCGAGGGCATATCGCCAAAGTATGCCGCAATAAAAGAAATTTCAGCCCCTGGCATCAGGGAAACAGCCCGAGAAGACTTGATGGCACCCCCACCAAAAACCAGGACCACCAAACTGACAGCCTATGGAGCCGGGACGGCTGAATCAAGAAGTTCAACAATGCACCATGAAGAGAAGAAACGCACCAAACAGTCATCATCGGCCACGCTTCATCAATAGACGCACGGAAGATTCGCATTGAGGTCAGTATCGAAAACCAACCATGCACCATGGAAGTGGATTCTGGCTCCTATCTCTCTATGGTCTCCTGGTGGACCAGAAAGCACTTAATACCAAGCATACGCCGCCAGAACTAAGCGACCAGAAATTAATTTTGAGAGATTATCACGGGAACCGTATCCCAGTAGCGGGCATAGGACACTTCAAGATTTCATTCAAAAACCGTACCAATGTCCTACCACTCACAATCATTGATAAGGACCGCCCCAGCCTACTCGGGTTGCAATGGTTCACACCACTGGGAATCGAGATGGCAGGCATACAGATGACGAAGACTGGGAAGCGACACTCGTACGGGACTTCCAAGAGGTCTTCGATGACAACTTAGGCAAGTACAAGGGGTTCCCAATCTCCTTTAATCTTAGCCCTAACATCGCTCCCATCCGCCTCAAACCGCGCCGAGTGCCATTTGCACTCAAGCCTAAAATAGATGAGCAATTAAATAAGCTCATAGCGCAAGGTGTATTAGAACCTATCAACCATGCCCGCTGGGAAACACCAATTGTCACCCCCATCAAATCAGATGACTCCCTGAGAATTTGTGGTGACTACAAGGCCAGCCTCAACCATGCCCTGCAGCAAAGTGCCTACCCTGTGCCAGTAGTCGAGCATCTCCTACACTCACTGGGGGGGGGCAAAATCTTTGCAAAGCTCGACCTGGCACAAGCCTATCAACAACTGCCAGTCGATGCTGAAACCGCCGAGGCTCAAACAATCGTGACACATCGAGGGGCATTTAAATGCAATCGACTCCAATTTGGAGTCAGCGTCGCACCTGGGGTTTTCCAAAGACTAATGGAAAGACTGCTGCAAGGAATAAAAGGAGTCGTACCCTATTTTGATGACGTTTTAGTAGCAGCCCCTAATTAAAAACAATTGGAGAAACAACTGAGAGCAGTCCTACAAAAATTTAAAGACTCCAGCCTCAAAGTAAAAAAAGAAAAATGTCAATTATGTACCGAAAGGGTTGAATTCCTAGGATACCTCCTTGACAAAAAGGGAATTCACCCTACCAACAAAAAACTAAAAGTCATCAAAGAAGCCCCCAGACCAAAAAACAAAATGGACCTCCAAGCATTCCTTGGACTTATTAATTTCTATAATATTTTCCTACCCCAGAAAGCGACTATCGTGGAACCCTTGCATAGACTCTTTGACAAAAAGGCTTCCTGGATATGGGGACGGTGAGAGGAACACACTTTTCAGCAAATAAAAAATCTTTTGACTTCAGACGCAGTCCTCATTCAATATAACGAAACCCTACCACTGACTGTTACATGCGACGCATCTCCCTTTGGTGTTGGTGCAATCTTAAGCCACACTTTGCCAAATAGAACAGAGGCTCCCATTGCATTTTTTTCCAGAACCCTGTCCAAGCCGGAAAGGAACTACAGTCAGCTGGACAAAGAAGCCCCCGCCATCATTTCCGCAGTAAAAAGATTCCACGAATACATTTATGGTAGGACATTTTCAATTATTACGGACCATAAACCCCTACTTGGCATTTTGGTGGGTAATAAACCCACTCCACACATCCTGTCACCTAGAATGACAAGATGGTCTGAATTTCTTGTCGCTTATAATTACCAATTAATACATCGACCAGGCAAGACTATCTCGCACGCCGATGCTTTAAGCCGATCCCCACTACCGGACGTGCTAGATGACCCAGCACCCACATTACCAATTTTACAAATAGAAACCGTATCCACGCCACCATTCACCACGCAAGACATTGCCCACAAAACAAAAAAGGACAAACGCTTGGTGCGAGTCCTCAGCTGGGTGGAGAGGGGCTGGCCAGAAAGCGAGAAAAATGAACTCTTCAATCCGTTTAAAAATCAACAAACTGAACTTTTTTCACAAAGGGGTTGTATTTTGTGGGGAGACCGGGTGATAATACCAGAAACATTGCAGGAAAAAGTTTTAGATTTGCTTCACGATGGGCACCCAGGCATTGTACACATGAAAGCCCTGGCCAGGAGCTATGCTTGGTGGCCAGGCATGGACAAGCAAATTGAAACCTGGGTCGCCGCTTGTAACAGATGCCAAGAGACTCGCTCGGCTCCCCCAAAAGCCCCCCATTAGAATGGGAGACACCCAGGGTTCCGGCTTTTGGTGCTTTGGTGCAGGCAGGAATCCGTGACTGTGCGCGGTCTCTGCCTGTGTTCACCGCCTGAGTGCCCCGAGCCATTTGGCTTCGGGGCAAAGCCACCTTTGTAGAAGGTGGTGAAGACTGGGGGGTTCTGGCAGGGACGAGAGACATCGCATCTCTCTTGTCTAGCCAGCTAAATCTCCCTCTCTGAAGGCAGCTGAGCAGCGGTCTGTAATGGCTGCCACATAGAAGAGCTCAGCCGGAAAAAGAAAGTGCTGGAGGAGCTTGTGAAGAAGTGAAAGTGATTTTGCTGACCGGGCCAAAGGAACAGGGAAAGTATCCTGGTATTTAACACCTATTAAAGACACATTGTTCCCAGACTGAGTAAGCAGCGAATGGATATTAAAGGGAAAACTTTTTTCTTTTCACTCTCCTTCCAAACGGAACAGCTTTGAGAGAAATCGGAAAACCCGCATTGAAGGTATGCTAAATGCTAAAGACTATGCTAATGCCAAAGGGATATGGATTTCTAAATATTTAAAGAAAATTTTTTCTTTTGCTGTGAGTGGGAAGGGAGAGGAAAAAAATTGAAGTAGAATTTGAAAATAAGGAGCAGACGGCCTAGAATTTTAAAGAGCCATTTGAACATTAATAAGACTTCAAAAAGACATATTTTAATTGGAATTTTGTGATTTAATAGCAACCCCAGAAAAAGAAATGGAAGAAGGGAAAAAGTGCTAAAAGAAATAGTCTATCTGGATTGTTTGGTGACTTTGGATCTTTTGGGAAATCTTTTTTCTTTGTTTAAAAATACTCGGGTGGTTGTTTTGGGAAAATTTTTTCCTCTTTATAATGGCATCATCCTTGGATGAATCTAAAACTGAATATCCAAAATATAAAAAGGAAGAACAAGACTGGAAAGATACTTTGGACATTCTTTTTCAATCTTTAGAAATGGCGGTGTGTTCCTATGGAGAATTGATTGTGCAGCAGGATAATTGGGACAAAGAAGAAACCATCTTTGATGAACATGTGATCCTATTTGGGGAGGAGAAGAAAGAGGAAAAGAAAAAAAAAGGATTTTAAAACCTAAAAAAACAACCAAAAAAGATAAAAATGAGTTGAAAGGTGGATATAAGGTTAGAAAACAACAGAAAGGGGGAAAGCAGAAGAAGAAAAGGGAGGTGGAGAGATAAAGGGGTAAAAAGGGTAAGGAAAAGAATAAGCAAGGGAGAAAGGAAGGGGTGAGAAGTCTCAATGATGGGAAGCAAGATTTAAAGAAACAAAATTTATTTAGAGACAATGGGTAAATCTAATTGAAAAAGGGATTCTGTAAGGTACATAAGATTGTGTTATTATAGGCATTTTTAGAATAAAATGTTTAAGATATAAATGAGTATTAATATGTATGATTAAAATGGTATTGACAGGTGTACTAGCTATATTATATATTTATAAATTTGTTTCTTTGTTATTGTTGTTCTTTCTTTTTTTTTTCTTTTTCTCTCTATATAATATATTGTGTAACTTTAGGATGTGCTAAACAGAATCCCAATACAAGTTAAGTGTGATATTAAGTATTATTAGGTTAGGGGAAAGAGTTAAAGGCGTCATACTCCAATCAGTGTACAGGAGAGGTTTTGTTTAAAGAGAAAAGATGAATGGGTAGTTGAGAACAAAGAATGACAAGTATTATGATTTGAACTGAGATGAGATAATTAGAATAAAACTAAGAGTTAAAAAAAGGAAGAAGCTATATAGAAAATGGAAAACTGTAATAAGATATGGAATGATATATAAAAGGAACATGATTTTTGAAGTGGTGTCTGTACGAGGAGTTTTAACCCTTGATCCAGCAACTTTCAGAAAAGAAGTTTTATGTTTTTATGTTTTATGTCTTGTCTGTTTTTGTATTGGAAGAGAATATTGAAAATGTATAAGACAGATGGATATAAAAAATGTATACAATCTAAAGTTAAAGAGATATAATTTGAATAAATAGAAGGAAAGAAAGTAATAAAGAGAAGTTCGGGATAAGATATGAAGATGAACAGATAAGGTAAATATATATATTAAATTGTGTTTGTATGGAAATGTGATAACTTGGAATAATTCTGTCTTTAAATAAGATGTTGTATTGGGTTTTTTAGAAAAAGATTTCTTATGTCATCATATTTTATGTTTTGTTTGTTTGTATATTGTTTTGTAAAATCAATAAAATTTGTTTTTTTTTTAAAAAAAAGAATGGGAGACACCCAGAGGCCCGTGGTCATGCATCCATATTGATTTTGCAGGGCCAACCAAGAGGCATACCTTTTTAATCATTGTTGACGCTTACTCAAATTGGCTCGAAGTGAACAAAATGAAAACAACCACCATGGAAGCTGTCATCAAGAAATTAAATAAACTTTTCACCACGCATGGTCTGCCAGATGTGATAGTATCTGACAATGGACCCCAGTTTACCGCATTGTCTTTTGAGCAATACTTGGCAGATCGCGGCATCCAACACGCATTGACATCGCCAGCTCACCCGGTGGCGAATGGCAGAGCTGAACGCATGGTTCAATTTACAAAAAAAAAACTCTTCAAAAAATTGAACATGGCAACATCCACGAAAAAATCACCAAAATGCTTCTCATACAACACATCACACCCAACACCACTACCAACAAAAGCCCAGCAGAATTGCTGATGGGCAGAAGACTCCGATCACCCCTAGACCACCTGCACCCTGCTTACACCCCAGAAAAAACCCCTGGATCCAGCAGCAAACACTGCGCCTTCAAAGGAGGAGACACTATCTTTACCAAAAACTTTACAGGGGACCCACTATGGCTCCCTGCAAAAATCACCCAAATCACGGGCCCTCGTTCCTACCAGCTCAAGACCACTGATGGTAGGTGTTGGAAATGACATATTGACCGGCTAAGGTCCAGGCTGTCTGCCTCTCCCTTCACAGACTCTAACCAAGAAATCAGAGGGGGGGGGGAACCTCAAACTCAGAAAAAGAACCAGTACCTGCGCAAACAGAACACCCCACACACACATGAAATAAAAACCGAACATTAAACCAACAATACTTACCAGCCAGCAGGGAACTGTGGCAGATGGGTTCGCCTGGAAGCAGCAGCCGGACAAGCTCTACCAGCCCAGAGAACCCAGGCAGGAGCAGCAGAGCAAACGACTCGACCAACCCGGAGTCACCAGGTGGGAGTCTCAGCTATAGGCCCAGCTCACCCTTCCAGGCGGTTCCATCGAGGAGCTTGAGAGTGACACAGAGCCCGTCCCAACCCAACAACGACCAGAGACAGTATGAACCGCGCAAGTCAAGTAGGCAGGTACGAAGACCCACCTACTTGCGTGACTACGTTACCCCGCCCCTTGGACGAAACCAAGAGGGGAGGGGTGTTCCATACTAGCAGCTAGAAGACCTGCATTCCTATTGGTCTGGAAAAGTCGGGCCATGATTGGATGAGATAAAGCACTCGTGATTGGTTCGTAAGGGGCTTGCCGCAATTGGGTAAAACCAAGCGCGGCAAGCTCAAAAGTCTGTCATTGGCTGCCTAGCCGTGGCCAGCTCTATAAAAAGAGCTGCCATGGCTAGGGTTGTTGTCTCAGAATCTGTTCACTAAATAAAGAGCTGTTGTTCACTACTTGTGCCTCGCCTCTCTATGGGACCCACCGACCAGACATAACACAAGTAAAACCTCTCCCTTTCTCTCTCTCTCTCTCTGCAGCTCCCTGTCCCCCTTTCAGCTCCAGACAAAGCCTACAAAGATAGCTAAGACCCACCCCTGGGAGTCTGGTAGCCAATGGGAACAGGAAACACTAAGGTGGGGCCCAACAGAGGGTATATAAGGGACTCTCAGCATCTCAGCCCTCCCTTCTTTTCCTGCGCTGAACACCTTGAAGCATGTGGTCGCCCTTTTCGCCCAGGAGCTCGAAGCCATGTTATCCTGTCCACCATTAAACCATCTTCCCAAACAGCCTCCATGTTTTCAGGGCCTTTTTCCTCACTTGGAACTGAACCCAGAAGGATATTGCTTCCAACGCTATCTATCTACCTATACATACGCTTGTTTATGTGTGTATGTGTGTTTATAAGACAAAAGCAACAGTATAAGAAGAAATTCAAATTTATTTGCTAGTGCTGAGGCCAGATATAAACAACATACAGAATAAAAGATATATGACTTTTTTCACATATCTTTATCTATCCATATGTCTGTCTGTCTCTCTTTCTGTCTATAATCACCTACTCACGTAGTAATATGTTTGTGTGTGTGTGTGTTTATAAGACAAAGGCAAAAGTGAAAAAAAAATAAGGACTTAATACTTGGTGATTGGTAAAAAAAAATAGTGGGCTAATTTCTCTCTGATTTTCATTATTTACAGGAAAACGTCAATCATTTCAAAAATTATAAAAGAAAATGAGGAACTGAAAGGAAACATTAAAAAATGGAGGTATAAGAACTTCGAACTAATAGTTGAAAAAAAGGACCTCGTTGAAGAGTTTGGAGAACAGTTGAGCAGGTGCGAAACTTTTAGTCAGCAAACCTGACTTTTGCTTCCAGAAGTTAATTTCTCCTTTGCTCCCTCCCTGTGGAGCTTCCCAGGGGATCAGCATAGCCACCAAATCCCCATTCAGGAGATCCGTGGTTATACCTCCCCCATCCAAGCAGGGTAGAAATCCCATTGAGGAATTGATGGGTGTCAGGTGGGGAGGGAAGAACATTTGGCTAGCGACCTCATGTCGTCCTTTGTGGAGTTCTTCAATGTATTTCACCAAGGGTTCATTCTCCAGCTCTAACTGATGGCATGACCTTCTTCAGGTTTTCTGCAGGTCTTCCGTTGTGGTCCTATGTTGATCCACTTTCTCCTGGAGACAGCTGTGCTGATCTTTCATCCACTGATTGTCTCTCTGGAATTCCTGGGTCTGAAAGTCAAAGGAGTCTCTCAGTTCATCAACCTGGAAGTTGGGACCATCAGTGGTCACTGAGAGATCACCAAATAAATTCTCTGAGTGAACATTTCTTCCTTGTTGCTGACCTGTTTAGATTGGACCGAAGGCGGATCTCGCACTTAGTTCATTAGAGACTTGATTCTCTGCAGCCAAAGGCTGTTCCTGGTTTGGAGAAAAACTCTCCCAGGAACAGCCTTTGCCTGCAGAGAATCAAGTCTCTAATGATTTAAGTGCTAGAGTCCACTGTAACTACATAGCCAAAAAGGCATTAAGAGTTGTTAAGCTAATCCTATATAGCTTTTTCTCTAGTAATATCACACTACTAACTAGAGCATACAAAACATTTGCTAGACCAATACTCGAATACAGCTCATTAGTCTGGAACCCATGTTATGTATCTGATTATAACACAGTTGAGAAAGTCCAGAAATATTTCACAAGAAGAGTTCTCCGCTCCTCTACTCATTGCAGAATAACTTATGCCACCAGACTTGAAATTCTAGAACTAGAAAACCTAGAACTATGCCACCTTTGGTTCAATCTAAATATAGTATATAAAATAATACATTGCAATGTCCTGCCTGCAAATGAATACTTCAGCTTCAATCATAACAATACAAGAACACAGAATAGATACAAACTCAAGGTAAACTGCACCAAACTTGACTGCAGAAAAAATGACTTCAGTAACAGAGTGGTCAATGTTTGGAATACTCTACCTGACTCTGTGGTTTCTTCCCCAAACCCCAAAAACGTTAACCATAGACTGTCTACTATTGACCTCACCCCTTTCCTAAGAGGCCTGTAGGGGGCACGCATAAGTGCACCAACATGCCTACCATCCCTGTCCTATTGTTTCTTTTTATTTTTCTTATACGGATCCATCTCATGTATTCATAACTATGTTTATACTTATACCTGTTATCTTATAATCGCTTGACAAATCAAATAAATAAATCAAATAAAAATAAATAAGTCCAAAAACATTGTCAACAAATCTTTAATTATAAGTACAATCAAGGCAAGATGAGGTAATTAATCCGGCAGGGCAAGAGAAGGAATTCCAGATGTGAAGGAACGGCAGTAAATCAACCCAGTTGGGAGGATTCCAGGAACCCAGATAAGCAAAGTCAACTCATGTTTGCTCCCAGCAGCTGCCTCACTCAGCTTCCATCTCTTTTAAACTGTCTTCCCAGGTGTGGCTAATGAAGGGAATCAGGGCCCTTACCTCCCCGTAAGCCACGCAACCCACACTGCTCTCTTCTCCATTCCTTCCTGCGTGCCCTAGGAGGAAGAGGGAGTGGGCCTGGGTCTTCCTCTGAACTCCCTCTCCTTTGTTCTACCTCTTCCCTGCTCTGCCCAGCCGGACTTTGCTCTTGTCCAGTTTCTTCCACAGCCAATGGAGCCACACTCCCACTCCCTGTCAGCTGTTCATCTTCCTCCTCGGATTCAGACTCTGACAGGGGCATCACACCCACACACCAGCCAAAGGCTTCTACTTTTCTTCCTAGAAACTGGAAAGAATGGACACTCTTAAATAGTGCCAGGGCAGACATTCAGCTGTGGCAAACTGGTGATATCCTGACAGCCCACTTAACTCGGTCACTTCTTCACCAAAGGCTGCATTCACACTTGCAACTTTTAACCAGGGTTTGTTTTCCGAGGGTGGACCTGTTGGCTGATGGGTCAGTGAATTACGGGAACCCCGTAAAAGTACATTAATTCAGTGGAAACAAGACAAACAGTAGTTGATAAATGAAGTAAACTGGGGGTGCTTTTCTTCCTGCAAGGACCATATTCACTTATAACACACTTGACCAAGCTGGGGAAATGTTTTCGCGGCCATCCTGAGACAAAATGCAGGTCTAGGTGCAGCAACCAAGACCCTCTCGCAAACCACCGATGACAGCAGACCCTCCTCCTTCTCTCCCCTGGGATCTTTCCTGGGGCAAATCCAGAAACTGGGGTGGGCACATTCCCAACACAGAAGGGGCTTCCTCCCCTCTAGGCACAACCTGGTTTCAGGGAGACATGGCAGAGAATTCCATGGAGGAGAGCAGCCTTGACATGCAAGGACCATCCTGAACCCAGAGCCACCCAGTGTGGAGTTTGTGGGAGACCTTTCAAAGACTGGACCTGGCATATGGGCTACCCTCTGCTCCTCCCTGCCAGGATGGGCCTGCCTGTCCCTTCAGCTCCCCCCTCTCAGCCCACCCAGTTCTCCTCTCTAGGCCAAGCTGTACGTACTAAAGTCGGCCTCCAGACAAGCAATAGAATCTCTGAACAACCATCCCAGATAAGCCAGGAACACGGGGACT
>NW_020771629.1:0-12806 GCF_900518735.1 Pseudonaja textilis | reverse complement strand
TTCCTTCCTTCCTTCCTTCCTTCCTTCCTTCCTTCCTTCCTTCCTTCTCTCCTCCCTCCCTCCCTTCTCTATCCCTGCATACTTTCAAGAAGAGACTGGACTGCCATTTGTCAGAAACAGCGTAGGGTCTCCCACTTGGGCAGAGGGTTGGACTAGATGACCTACAAGGTCCCTTCCAACTCTGATTATTTGTTGCCTGTTATCTGAAGCAGAGGCAGCCATAGGAAAGCCCAGCCTGGTTTCCCAAAGGCTGCTCCGAAAGCAAGTTTCTAGCTCTCATGGAGCATTCTCGGACACGACTCATCTCAAATGTACAGGAAGTCCTCGATTTACCTCACTTGATGACTGTTCAAAGTTACAACGGTGCAGAAAAAAAAATGACTTAGGACCGTCTTTCACACATACAACCGTTGCCGCATCCCCATCATGGCAACTGACTCACATTTATGACGGTCGCAGTGACCCGGGGGGGGGTGTCTCGTGATCCCGTTTTGCGACCTTCTGTCAAGCAAAGCCAATGGGGAAGCCAGATTTGCTTAACAACCGTGCTGATTTGCTTAACAACCAGGGCAAGAAAGGCCGTAACACGAGGCAAAACTCACTTAACCACTGTTCTGTTTAGCAACAGAAAATTTGGGGCTCTGTGGCGGTCGTAAACCGAGGATTGCCTGCAATCCATCAAAGGAAACATGAAAATGTCATTTCGTCTATGTAATGAGTCCATGCTACTTCCTCGTTTGATACCTCCAGCAGTCATGGGAAAAAAGGATGCTGTGTTCTGACCCAAACCTGGTTCCAAGAGAGCAAACACGAGACAAAGGTACCAGCACCACCTTTTAATGTTTCATTTGTGAATCCCGTTTCTTCACGGATAAAAGGCTGCTTCCAACTAATTAGCTCCAATAAGAAAGAGCCTTGCCAAGTTTTTGCAAGGCTGCCAAGAACCCCAGATAAAGTTACTAAACAATACGTCAAAGAGTCTCCAAACACCAACTCAGATATTCCGAACGTCCACGAGGCTTGAGTGCAAAAACTTCTTTGCTTCCTGCAAAGAGCTACGGTTTCTCAGCTGGCTTTTATCTCTTAAGGGAGGGGCCACTACCTTGCAGCCTTACTCCTGAGTTGCCTGTGCTGCTGCAACTGGGCCCAGGCTCCTCGGGGTCCTCTTCCTCACTGCTGCCAGCCTCCCCAATCTCCAAAGGCAGCACTCCACTCCCTGATGGTCCTGGCCCCATCCCTGCCTCACACGCAGGCCCCACATCCGAGTCCTCACTCTCCGAGGCCTCAGCCGTCCACACCTGCTGCCGGCGAACCACAACCTGCTGTGAATGGCATGGAAACAGGTGAGAGGAAGTCCCCACTTGAAGACCACCTTCAGGTGTGTAATGTGTACAGTTCTGGTGTCCATTCCACTCCACTTCTGATCTCGCTGGGGACAACTCCGTTTTCATTTGTCTACAGAGATTCTCCGTCCTCCAAAGGTGTTTTTTTTTTTATTTTCAGGAGGCCACTGGACTTCCTTGATTTTTCTTTGAAGATGTTTCGCTTCTCCTCCAAAGAAGCTTCTTCGGCTCTGACTGGATGGTGGAGAAGGGAAGGATTTTATACTCCTGGCAGACAGCCGGTCATTTGCATCCTTTTAGAGAGTCCTTGAGGCCACTCGGAGGTTTTTTTTTTGCATCCTTGGGGTCAACTGAGTGGTGCAAATGGTTCCCGTAGCCTCCATTTTTGGGGAAATCCATTGGAAATTGCAGGCTACAGGAACCATTTGCACCACTCAGGTGACCCTGAAGGCATAGAAAAACCTCCAAGTGGCCTCAACGACCCTCTAAAAGGATGCAAATGACCAGCTGCCTGCAAGGAGTATCCATCTTTCCTTTCCCCACCATCCAGTCAGAGCTGAAGAAGCTTCTGGGATGAGAAGCGAAACGTCTTCAAAGGGAAAACACGAAGTCCACTTGCCTCTTGCAAAAAGCACCTTCAGGACAAACTATCTTCCTTTATACCACCAACTTTCCAGCAACCTTTCTGGGCTGACTTTCCCTCAGTCTTCCCAGCTGTGGGCTGGGGACCGAAGCCGGCCTACTCTGCAGGGTTCTCAGACATATTGCAAGAGTCTTTATTGAAGTAAAGAAATTAACGAATATATATATATATATATATATTTAATGAAGGAGAAGAGAGATCTGATATCAGAATTCCAATATTTGAGGGGGTGCCCCAAAGAGGAAGAGGGGGTCAAGGTATTCTTCAAGGCACCTGAAAGGCAGGACAAGGAGCAACGGATGGAAACTAAACAAGGAGAGAAGCAACCCGGAATTAAGGAGGGATTTTCTGGCCTTGAGAACAATTAACCAGTGGAACAGCTAGCCACCAGGAGGTGTGGCTGCTCCATCTTTGGAGGTTTCTAAGAAGAGACTGGACCGCCATTTGTTTGGAATGATACAGGGTCTCCTGCTTGAGCCGGGGGTTGGACTAGATGATCTCCGAGGTGCCTTCCAACTTCCAACTTAATCCACGGAACCCCTTGCCACTAGAAGTTGCGGTTGCTCTCTAACAGTCGAAGTTTTCCAGAAAAGATTGACAACCATGTTCTGGAATGGAGTGGTGTTTTCTCTTTCGGCCAGGGGTTGGACTAGAACGGGGGTCTCCAACCTTTTGGACCTCAGGGGCCACCAAACTCATAATTTTAAATCCCAGGGACCACTAACCGGTTCTGTGGGCGTGGCCTAATTTGTGGGTGTGGCTTGGTGGTCATGTGACTGGCTGGGCATGGCTCGTATGTAAATATTATAAATATTTATATAAATATTGAATTTTTTTATTTAAAAAAAGAGCAACTTTTACCCCAAATCAGGCAAAGCAGGCAGGCAGATTGAGTTACTCACAGAATCACAGATTCATTCAGAGATCTATCTTTCTGCCATCGGCTGCCTGAGTCTGTCACATAAAATTTGCTGGCAAGCAAACTCACAGAATTAACTCACAACTCACCATGTATGTAAATATTGAACTTTTTAAAGAAAAAGAGCAACTTTTACCCAAAATCAGGCAAAGCAGACAGGCAGATTGAATTGCTCACAGAATCATTCAGTGATCTATCTATCTGCCATCAGCTAGCTCAGTCTGTCACATAAAATTTGCTTGCCCTGAGTCTGCACTGAATAATAGAAGCTTCAGTCCTAAGGGAGGTTTGGCTCTGCTTAAAAGCAGAGCTGAAGATCTAAAGACTAGCTAGAAAGCAAGAAATCCAACCGCTTCCTGCTTCCTAGCTAATCTAAATGACCTCCAAGGTCCCTTCAGTTCGATAAGATGCCCATTTGGAGGGCAAGGAGGGCAGCAGCCTTAACCCCCCTCTTAAGGCAAGGGTCTGCAAGGCCATCCTTCCCAGCCAGCATGGAGGGGAAGCACCAACTCCAGTGGAGGGGAGGGCTGACTCCACCCCCCCACACACTCAGCTTCTCACTGGTGTGAGGTTCAAATTGTGCCGGAAAGGCGGATCTTGTTCCCAGGACCCAGAGGGCAGGCAGAGGCTCCGCTGAGTGTGATTTCCCTCCTCCAGTCAAAGGGGGGTGGGCGCCTTGCCCCTTATTTCTCCTAGAGGCAATCGATGGGCATCAACAGACCTGCCCCCCCCCCAAGAACCAGCCCCCCCCCCCCCCCCCCCCTGGGGGATTCGATCCCCTGCAGCGGCCTCACAAAGGGCTTCGCAATAGAGATGGAGAGCCACAAGGAAAGCTCTTAATTAGCACCCTTATCGCAGGCAAGAGAAAGCCGCTTAATTAGTTCAGGGAGAATAATGAGGGCCGGGAGCGCCGGAGAGGAGGGGGGCACCTCGGTCACCTGCAGGCGGCCCAGATCCTTCCTTCCTCCCTCCCTCCCTCCCTCCCTCCCTCCCTCCCTCTCTCCTTCTCCCTTCCTTCTTTCCCTCCTTCTCACATCTCCCTCCCTCCCTCCTTCTCTCCTTCTCCTTTCCTTCTTTTTCCTTCCTTCCTTCCCTCCTTCTCACATCTCCCTCCCTCCCTCTCTCCTTCTCCCTTCCTTCTTTTTCGTTCCTTCCATCCCTCCTTCTCACATCTTCCTTCCTTCCTCCCTCCCTCTCTCCTTCTCCCTTCCTTCTTTTTTGTTCCTTCCATCCCTCCTTCTCACATCTTCCTTCCTTCCTCCCTCGCTCCCTCTCTCTCTCCTTCTCCCTTCCTTCTTTTTCCTTCCTTCCTTCCCTCCTTCTCACATCTTCCTTCCTCCTTTCCTCTCTCCTTCTCCCTTCCTTCTTTTTCCTTCCTTCCTTTCCTCCTTCCCTCCCCCTCTTCTTCTCCCTTCTTTTTCCTTCCTTCCTTCCCTCCTTCTCACATCTTCCTTCCTTCCTCCTTCCCTCCCCTCTTCTTCTCCCTTCTTTTTCCTTCCTTCCCTCCTTCTCACATCTTCCTCCCTCCCTCCCTCTCTCCTTCTCCCTTCTTTCTCCTTCCTTCCTTCCTCCCTCCTCCTTCCTTCTCCCTTCCTTCCTTCCTTCTCACATCTTCCTTCCTTCCTCCCTCCCTCCCTCTCTCCTTCTCCCTTCCTTCTTTTTCCTTCCTTCCTTCCCTCCTTCTCACATCTTCCTTCCTTCCTCCTTCCCTCCCCTCTTCTTCTCCCTTCTTTTTCCTTCCTTCCCTCCTTCTCACATCTTCCTCCCTCCCTCCCTCTCTCCTTCTCCCTTTTTTTCCTTCCTTCCTTCCTCCCTCCTCCTTCCTTCTCCCTTCCTTCCTTCCTTCCTTCTCACATCTTCCTTCCTTCTTTCCTCCCTCCATCCCTCTCTCCTCCTTCCTTCTCCCTTCCTTCTTTCCTCTCTCCCTCCCTCCATTGCTCTTTCTTCCTTCTCCTTTCCTTCCTTCCTTTTCCTTCCTTCCTTCCCTCCCTCCTTCCCTTTTTCTCACATCTTCCTACCTCCCTCTCTCCCTCCATTCCTCTTCCTTCCTTCTTCTTTCCTTCCTCACTCCCCATCCTTCCTCCCTTCTCGTCCTCCTTTCCTTTTCCTCACTTTACCTATCTTATTCCCTCCCTCAAATTTCCCTGCCATCCTTCCTCCCTCCCTTCCCTTTTCTCACTCATCTTCCTCCCTCCTTCCTCCCTCTCTCCCTCTTTCACTCCCTCTTCTTTCCCTCCTTCATTTTCCTCACCGCCCTGCCTATCTTATTCCCTCGCTCATTTTCCTTCCTCCCTTCTTCCTTCCCTTCCTTCTTTTCTTTCTCTCTCCCTCTCCCTCACCTTCCTCCCTTCCTTCCCTCGCTCATCTTCTTTCCATTCCTTTCTTCCTTCTTCCTTCCCTCGTTTTCCCTTCTTCCTTCTTCCCCTCCTTTCCCTCACTGACCTGCCTAACCTATTCCCCCTCTCCCATTTTCCTTCCTCCCTCCCTCCTTCCCTCCCTCCCTGATCAAAATTCGGTCGCTTGATGGCAACTGACTCATCTTTATGACGGTTGCAGTGTCCCGGGGGGGGTGTCACGGGATCCCTTTTGCGACCGTCTTGACAAGCCAAGTCAAGGGGGAAGCCAGATTAACTTAACAACCATGTTACTCGCTTGACGAATACAGCGATTCACTTAACAACCGGGGCAAGAAAGGTCGTCAAACGAGGCAAAACTCACTTCAGCGACCTAAATTTTAGGGCTCGGTTGTGGCTGCAAGTTGAGGGCTCCCTCTGGTCCTTAAGGCCCCCCCCCTCCTTCTGGGCCCCCCTTCCCACGTTTGCGGGAGAGTAATCAGTGAATTCTGCCTAAGCTCAGAGGCACCCTTGCCGACAGCGCCCTTCGCTCGGTGTTGGGAGAGGAGCCAGGGGAGTTTGACGCGCCCTGCTCCAGCCGCCACCTTGACTTTTTTGACCCCCACATGCGGCTGCCCGGGGGCGGGGGGGTGGAGGAGGGGGGGTCTTTATTCGGCCCCAAAGCCGCCGAATGGCAGCTCCGATGGAGTCCCCCCCCTTTCCGGCCTTGGAAACCGGTGCCAGGTTTTCTTATCGCCCCGATTGGGCTGAAGAGGAAGCTCCGGCAATTGAGGGGACTCGATAAACGCTTTAACCTTTGACCTCCCCTCTCCCCCCCCCCACGGCCCCTGACGCCAATCCAGAGGTTGCCATCAATTAGAGCCCTTGGCCAACCGCTGGACGGATGGACGGAGGAAGCGGCTGCGCTCGATCAGCCCGGCCGAGGTTAATGGGACGCTAATTAAGTGGGGGGGGGGGCAGGATTGCTCTGGGATGGGAAGAAGGGAGGGAGGGAGGGAGAGGAAAGAAGGGAGGAAAAAGAAAGAGGGAGGGAGATTCTTTGGATGTAAGGGAGGAGGGAGGGGATGGGAAGAAGGGAGGGAGGGAGGGAGAGGAAAGAAGGAAGGAAGGGGAAAGAGGGAGGGAGATTCTTTGGATGTAAGGAAGGAAGGAGAGGATGGGAATGAGAAGAAGGGAAGGACGAAGGGAAGGAAGGAAGGGAAGAGAGAAGATTCTTTCGATGTAAGGGAGGGAGGGAGAAGATGGGAGGGAGGGGGGAGGAAATGGGAATGAGAAGAAAGAAGAAAAGGAGGAAGGAAAGGAGGGAAGGAAAGGAGAGGAGAGAGGAAGGAAGAAGATGAGAGGGAGGGAGGGAGAGGAGGAGGAAATGGGAATGAGAAGAAAGGAAGGAAGGAAGGAAGGAGGAAGGAGGGAAGGAAGGAAGGAGGAAAGGAGGAAGGAGGAAAGGAGGAAGGAAGGAAGGAGGAAGGAGGGAAGGAAGGAAGGAGGAAGGAGGGAAGGAAGGAAGGAAGGAAGGAGGAAAGGAGGAAGGAAGGAAGGAAGGAAGGAAGGAAGGAAGGAAGGAAGGAAGGACCCTCCACTCACCTCTCTTCTGCATGAAGCTGAAGAGATCGTCCAGAAATTCCTTCCGCTTGGGGTCTCCGTCCAACTCGTAGAGCTGCAGAGGGGAAAGAAAGAGGGGGCGTCAGTGGGGTGGGGGGGGAGACTGACAACAGAACCCCCCCCTCCCCCAAGAGAAGCTGGAAGGGCAGCGAGGCCCCGGATAATACGCTCAGACTCGCTTTGCGTAATGAGTTGGGCGGCATATGAAGAGGAGAAAGGAAAAGGCCATTCTAATCCTGAATGCAGAAGACCCCTCACACACACACACACACACACACACACACACACACACCCAATTCTGTATTACTCAAGATGGGGGGGGGTGTCCCTCCTCATTCTTTTTGGGGGGGGAGAATTGTGTGTTTTGTCCAGTTTTCCTCTTCACCCCGTCCCAGGATCTCTCAGTGGTCTCCCTGCCGCATTCCAACCCAGGCAGCTGCAGGGAAAGGCTTTCTTTCCTAGCTTTAAGTGCCCCCAGAGGGTGCTAGCAACACACAGACACACACACACACACACACAGGAGACCTTCACTAACAAAATTGTTCTTTTGGGAATTTAAATATCAATTTTACATTTCCTTCCTTCCTTCCTTCCTTCCTTCTTCTCCTCCCTCCACTCCACCCCTCCGTCCTTCTTTCCTTCCTTCCTTCCTGTTCCTTCTTTCCTTCCTTCTCTCCCTCCTTCCTTCCCTCCATCATTCTTTCTTTCCTTCCTTCTTCTCCTCCCTCCACTCCACCCCTCCTTCCTTCCTTCCTGTTCCTTCTTTCCTTCCTTCCCTCCATCATTCTTTCTTTCCTTCCTTCCTCTCCTCCCTCCCTCCATTCCATTCCTTCCTTCCTTCTCCTCCCTCCATTCCACCTCTCCTTCCTTCCTTCCTCTTCCTTCCTTCCTTCCTTCCTTCCTTCCTTCTCTCCATTCTTCTTTTCTTCCTTCTTCTTTTCCCTTCCTCCATTCCACTCTTTCTTGCCTTCCTTCCTCCTCCTTCCATTCCTCTCCTTCCTCCTTCCCTCCCTTCCTTCCTGTTCCTTCTCTCCCTCCCTCCCTCCTTCCTTCCCATTTTCTCTCTCTCTCTTT
The DNA here is from genome assembly GCF_900518735.1 of Pseudonaja textilis. The sequence continues at coordinate 4,871 of NW_020771629.1, read as the reverse complement.
CTCTCTTTTCTTTCTCTCTCTCTTTGCCTTTCTCTTTCCCTCCCTCTCCCCCTCCCTCCCCCCCCAAATTGGGCCGCTCCCCCTCCAATCTCAAAACAGCAAATAAAACCCCATAAAAACGATCCAGGTGAGGATTCTCTGCTCTCTTACTCTTCGTTTCTCTTTTCTCTCCTTCCTTCCCTAACCCAACAAACAAATATTATCTGCTGTTTTCCATTTGCTGCCCAGGAAAGGACCGAGCCTCCCCACCCCCCAAAAAAACTCTCTTCCAGCCAAGGGGGCGTCCAGTGACCCTCTCTGGGGTGGGGGCGAAGGGCTGGTTCCCCCCTCCAGCGCCAGGGTGGGTTTCTGACCGTTGCAAAAAAAATCAAAATAAAATAAAAATAAAAACCAGCGATCTGTTTTCTTCCAGGGCTCCTTCCATCCCTGCCCTTCGCTTTCCTTCCACCGAGAGACCCCCCCCCTCCTCTGCCCCATGAGAGCCCCCTCCTCTGCCCCGGAACGAGGGTCCTTCGACCCCGCCTCGTTCGGGCCCCCACCCCAATTCCTTGAAGCTTGCAAGCGGCAAAAGGCGGCTCCAGTTCTGCCCTGATGGATGGAGTCCGCTCACGGGGGAGAACGGACCCCCCAAGAGAGCCCTAGCTGACCACCACCCCCCCACTGCACCCTCCCACCCCGGGGCTTGACCTTTGACCTCAGCTGCGGGTGGGAGAGAGATAAATATCGGATGACAGCCCCCTCCCCATCTCCGCTCAGCCTTCGCTGACACCTGTAGGGATGACAAGCCAAGCCAAGACCCTCCGCCCGGACCCTCCTCCCCTTCCTTGGGGCAATTAGCAAGAAGGGGGCAGCAGCTCCCGGATGACCTCTGACCTCTCTTAGCATCTGGGGGGGGGAGGAAGGGAAATGGATGGGGGGAGAAAGAGGGGGGCAGCCCTGGGCCTCTTCCGATCCCTGGGAGTTTGAGAGGGAAGACTCACCAGTCCACCACCGAAGCCAAAAAAAAAAAGAAAAAATGGGTTTTAGGAGCCAACACAATCCGAGGCTGCATCGACAGAGGGATAGAATCAATCTCAGATGAAGAGAGTTGGAAGGGACCTTGGAGGTCATCTAGTCCAACCCCCCCCCCACGGCCCAAGCAGGAGACCCTACCCCGTTTCTGAGAGATGGCAGTCCAGTCTCTTCTTGGAAGCCTCCAGGGGTGAAGCTCCCGCAACTTCCGAAGGGAACTTCTCTTCCACTGAATATACAATAATAGAGTTGGAAGGGATCTTGGAGGTCATCTAGTCCAACTCCCCTCTGCCCAAGCAGGAGACCCTGCACCGTTTCTGACAGAGGACAGTCCAATCTCTTCTTTGAAAGCCTCCAGGGATGAAGCTCCCACAACTTCTGAGAGCGACTTCTGTTCCATCGGTGGATTGTCCTCACTTGTCAGAAAGTTTCTCCTTATTTCTAGGTTTGAATCTCTCCTTGTTGAGTTTCAGATCACGGGAAGTGTTGATACCACTTTATAAGGCCTTGGTATAAAGCCACACTTGGAATTAAGTTGCCATGATATAAAAAAAAAAGAGGTTGAGACTCTGGAAAGAGTACAGAGAAGAGCAGTCAAGAACGATTAAGGGCCTGGAGGATAAAACATATGAAAGAACGGTTGCTGTAACGGGGCCTGGCTAGTTTAATGACAAGAAGGCCACGATAGCAGCCTTACGACCTCTGAGGGGCTGCCCCAAAGAACAGGAGGTCAACCAATTCTCCAAGGCAACCCAAAGGCAGGAGGACAAGAAGCAACAGATGGAAACTCACCAAGGAGAGAAGCAACTGGATGGTGGGGGAAGAGAAGGATTTTATACTCCTTGCAGACAGCTGGTCGTTTGCATCCTTTTAGAGGGTCGTTGAGGCCACTTGGAGGTTTATCTGTGTCCTCAGGGTCACCTGAGTGGTGCAAATGGGTGTGGAGCCTTCCTGGAACTGCTGAAAGGAGCTGCGTTGTGGACTCCACACCCATTTGCACCACTCAGGTGACCCTGAGGACACAGATAAATCTCCAAGTGGCCTCAATGATTCTCTAAAAGGACACAAATGACCAGCTGTCTGCAAGGAGTATAAAGGGTCACCGGATTAGTGAAATGGTTCCTGAAGTCTGCAAATGTTTCCTCTGGAAATCCAGAGTTGATCAAAGAAAGAAACACAAATTACTTTTGTCCTAAAGGTGCTTTTTTTTTCCCAAGAGGAAACCGGACTTTCTGGTTTTTCTCTGAAGACATTTCGCTTCTCCTCCAAAGAAGCTTGTTCAGCTCTGACTGGATGGTGGATTTACATTCCTTGCAGGCAGCTGGTCATTTGCTTTCTTATTTAGAGAATCATTGAGGCCACTTGGAGGTTTATCTGTGTCCTCGGGGTCACCTGAGTGGTGCAAATGGGTGTGGAGTCCACAACGCAGCTCCTTTCAGCAGTTCCAAGAAGACTCCATGCCCATTTGCAACTACTCAGGTGACCCCAAGGACACAGACAAACCTCCAAGTGGCCACAATGACCCTCTAAAAAGGATGCAAATGACCAGCTGTCTGCAAGGAGTATAAATCCTTCTCTCCTCCACCAATCCAGTCAGGGCTGAAGAAGCTTCTGGAATAAGAAGTGAAACGTCTTGCAGTTGATAAAAAAAGCACCTTTGGGCTTAACCTTAAATATATAAATTATGCAGAGAGTCCTCGACTTAAGGCCACCATGGAGCCCATGATATCCATTGCTAAGCGAGATGGCTGTTAAGGGAGTTTTGCTCCATTTTATGACCTTTCTTGCCATGGGAGCCACTGCCGTTGTTACGTGGGTAACCCGGTTGTTAAGTGAATCTGGCCTTCCCCGTTGACTTTGCTCGCCAGAAGTCACAAAAGGGGATCACGTGCCCCCCCGAGGACACTGTGACCGTTGTAAGTACGAATCAGTCGCCAAGCGCCTGAGGTTTGCTCACGTGACCACGGGGAACGCTGCATCGGTCGTAACTGTGAAACATGGTCCCAAGTCACTTTTTTTCAGTGCCATTGTAACTTTATTTTATTTTTCAAAAAAAAATTATTTTAAACAACAAACATAAACAAATGACCTGCAGGACGGAGAATTCTCTGCCGAGATTGAAGGTTAAGGCGCGCCGCCAATCCTACCCAGCGCTCTGCACGCTCTCCGCACGGAGCAAACTTTCACGGCGAGCGGGAATTAAGTCGCTCCATCCGACGGGGGGAAAAAAAGGGGGAAACCCCTTGGCTTGGCCAGGCTGGCCTGCTTTCGTGCCAACTCTCGCCTTCCAACTGGACTTGGCACCGATCCTGCCGGCGATTTGCATTCTTAAGTGTCCGAGGAGCTGCCAGCCCAGGGCTCAGATGTCGTTAATCAGGACTGGAGGTCACCGCTGTTCCACCGCTTGGCACGGCAGCAGACAGGAACAGGCACCGCGCCAGCTGAAAAAGGCGCCAGCTCAGCAAGAAATGGCTGTTAACCCTTGAACGGCGCTGGTGGAGTGTGCGGCTCTTCCAAGATCTTCTGCCACCATAAAGGGGGTCAAAGAGACTGGACAATCCTCGAGCTGATTGTCTCTCTCTCTCTCTCTCTCTCTCTCTCACACACACACACACACACACATACACAGGGTCTCCTGGTCGAATAAGGGGTTGGACTAGATGACCTGCAAGGTCCCTTCCAGCTCTGTATTCTATGTTTCCAAACTCTGATGCCTTTTGGGAAATGGGAGAAATGACCGGGGGGGGGAGGGGAGGAAGGGGGGGGAGGAGAAGGAGAGCTGGACCTGAATCCAGGACAGCCCAGAAAGAGGGGCCACTCCTAGGGAAACAATTTTCAATTTCACCAATCAATATGGTTGAAATGAGGGGTCCTTGGTTGGACCTGAGATTGGCTGTTTTCTTGCAGACGTTTCATGACCCATCTAGATAACATCATCAGTGCTAGGGGGGTTTAGGGTGGTCAAACCACACTTCCTTCCAGCACTGATGATGATGTTACCTAGTTGGATAATGAAATGTCTGCAAGAAAACTACCAAGCTCAGAGAGCACCAAGACTCCATGGTCCACCTTTCCTCCTCTTCCTCTTCCTCTTCCTCTTCCTCCTCCTCCTCCTCCTCCTCTCCACCTTCTAACACTGATGATGTTCCCTAATTGGGTAATGAAACACCTGAAAGAAAACCACAAAACTCAGAGAGTACCAAGGACCCCACAGTCTTCCTCCTCCTCCTCTCCACAAACCCCATTCCTTTTTAGCACTGATAATGTTCCCTAGTTGGGTCATGAAACATCTGGAAGAAAACCACAAAACTCAGCACCAAGGACCCCACAGGTCCTCCTCCTTCCTCCTCTCCCTCCTCCTCCTTTCCACTCTAGCACTGATGATGTTCCCTAGTTGGGTCGTGAAATGTCTGCAAAAAAACAAACAAGCTCAGAGAGCCCCAAGGACCCCACAGTCCTTCTCCTTCTCCTCCTCCTCCTCCTCCTCCTCCTCCTCCTCTTCCTCTCCACAAACCCCACTCCCTTCTAGCACTGATCATATTACCTAGCTGGGTCGTGAGACGTCTGCAAGAAAACCACCAAACTCAGGCACCACCAGGGAGCTCTCATTTCACTAACCAACTAACCCTCTTTACCACGATCTCGGCGAACAAGCCTGACGCCAATAAAAATAGACATTTGCAACACATCCAAGCAGCCATTCTTGGGGCTCCATAGCTGGAGATCCTTGGAAGGGGAGGACCCCAAATGCGTTGCTAAACAAAGCTGAAAATTAAGGGGTGCATCGGACCCCCTGATACATCCAACCCATCACTGGCCATAGGGGACCCCTACCGTCTTATATGCTGCCCCCCCAAAGG
>NW_020771628.1:0-12809 GCF_900518735.1 Pseudonaja textilis | reverse complement strand
TGGGAAGCCTGTGACTTAGTACCGCCCCAATTCCAAAAGGGGAGGCGTCTGCTGCCAGTACTAAAGGGAGGTTAGGGTCGAATTGAATAAGTACCGCCTCTGACGTGAGTAGTGATTTGATGGCGTGAAAGGCATGGTCTTCTTTGTGCCCCCAGTGCCATGGTGACTTTTTATCCAGTAATCTGTGTAGGGGTTCAGCTACTGATGCTTTATGGGGCAAAAAGGATGCGTAAAAGTTCAATAGCCCCAAGAACGCCTGTAGTTCAGTTTTGGAGGTTGGAGTGGGTGCCTCGTGGATTGCCTTAACCTTGGACTCCAGGGGGTGAATGCCAGAGGCGTCAATTTTATAACCCAGAAAGTCCACCTGTCTAGTGGCAATGGCACATTTTTCTTTTTTCAACTTGAGGCCATGCTGTCTGAACCTCTCTAGCACAGCTCGAACTCTTTGGAAGAGTTGGGGTCTGTCCCTGGCCGAGACTAAGATGTCATCGAAGTAGGGTACTACACCAGGGAGGCCCTGCAAAATCCGCTCCATGAGGGATTGAAAAATACCAGGGGCAACACTTACGCCAAATTGGAGACGCTTGCATCGGAAGGCACCCCTGTGAGTGACAATTGTCTGGAGTTCCGCTGTTTGGTTATCTACAGGGAACTGCTGATATGCTTGAGACATGTCCAATTTAGCAAAAATGCTACCTGGTTCAAATGTGTGTAATAAGTGCTGAATGACGGGCACAGGATAAGCGCTAACTTGTAGAAATTTATTGATTGTTGTCTTGTAGTCCGAGCAAATTCTCAGGCTACCGTCTTTTTTGAGGGGTGTGACAATGGGCGTCTCCCACTTGGCGAAATCTGTTGGCTCAATGACCCCTTGTTTTAATAGTTTATCCAATTCCGCATCTAGTTTTGGCCGAATAGCAAATGGGACCCTACGCGGTTTTAGCCTGATTGGGACTGCTTGGGGGTCAACTGAGAATGAGATGGGGGTACCGTTATAACACCCCAGCTCTTCGCTGAATACATCTGAGTAATCAGCGAATAAGGAGTCAGTGTCTGAGGTTGAGACAGCATGGACTCCTGTTAGCCCTAGGCCGAGATGGGGAAACCAATCGAGCCCCAATAAGGTGGGTAGATTGCCGTTAACTACCACTAGAGGTAGGTGACCTTTAAAAGCTTTAAAACTGACAAGAAACTTGCCTCTGCCGATTACAGGAATGGTCTTCCCCTGGTAGTCCTTCAGGCCAAACTGGCATCTCTGGAGCCGGCTAGTGGATAGGCTTGGTTGGAGCCTCTTAAGGGTGTTCCACGAGATAATTGAGAGCGCTGACCTCGTGTCAACCTCCATGCGGCACGGTTTACCTTCTAGGGAAACGGAGAGAGAAATTTTACTAACAGTGTGGCAAGTGTGCTTGGCAAGGTGGTGCGTGCGACAGTTCAATACTTGCCTCTGTGGTCCCGAGTGCGAGGGAGGGTGCCTTTGTGCTGCGCTTTGGGGGGCTTGGCAGACTCTCGCGATGTGTCCCCTTTTATGGCAGTTATTGCAGGTGGCTCCTTTAAACTTGCAGGTGGCCCTCTGATGAGATCCCCCACAGGCTAGGCACAGGGTGATGTGCTTGGGTGGACCTATGTTTTCTTGTTTGGCTCCTACCTGCGGCTGTCTGTCGTTGAATAGGCGGTGGACTTCGTTTTCATCACTGATGGTTTCCTCTGCTACCACCTCCTCGGAGTGGACTGGAAGTGATGTCAGCTTGGCACTTGGGCCCTGGATTTCGGTGGCTGAGTTTGTTGCCAGCTCAGCTGCCAAGGCCTCCTCGACTGCTTGTGCGAGGTTGAGGTCTTTTTTTGCGAGAAGGCGCCTTTGCAGGTGGAGGTCCTTGACCCCGCAGACTAATTGATCGAGGAGCATGTCCTCCAGGTAGGTTCCAAACCCACAATGCAGTGCTGCTGTTCTGAGAGCGGCCATATATTGATTGATGGTCTCCTTGCTCGATTGCTTCCTCATACGGAAGGTGAATCTCCTGGCAATCTGTGAGGGCCTGGGGGAATAGTGGTTAGTGAGAATTTCAAGTAACTCAGACCACGGAACGTTTTTCAACTCACGAGGAGCCACGAGCGCCGCGGCAGTATCGTAGACGGTGGCTCCACAGTAGATTAGGAAATACGATTTTTTCCGATGCTCTCCCGCATCCGCCAGGCCAACTGCATCGATATAATGATTAAAGCGGTTCTTATACGATTCCCACTTCTCCTCGTCTGGTTTGAACGCCGGGAAGACTGGATTGGAACTCATGGTGCTGGGACCGGTTGAACAACCTGTGGAAAAATCTCTCTGGGGCAGCAGACAATGTTTTAGTGCCCGTGGTGGGCAAGTGATTTCAGCTCAGGAGAGGCTGTTTGCAATCCTCTCTTTCTCTCTGGGTTAACCACGTTTGGCTGTTAGCCGTTGATGGCGTTTGGATTCGCACCTGTGTGGGCGTCAGTGACTGGTTACAGCGGTGTGCTGTACCTTTTAGGTTTGAAATTCAAATGACAACCGTTTGAATTTCGCGCCTGATACTGAGCGGCTGCGGCTCGCAGCGCTTCACTTTCCCTGTAGCTGGGCTAACAAGCGGCTACAGATGCTTCTAACTTTCGATTTTGACCGCTCTCTCTGGCTGCGGATCAGCGTTTGCTTCTTATCGCTTGCTGGCCGCTTTCTCTGTCAGCGGATCAGCGTTTGCTCTTTTTGTTTGCTCTTTTTGTTTGCTGACCGCTCTCTCTGGCTGAGGATCAGCGTTTCTATTATCGCCGGCCAATCGCTCTCTCTGGGCTGCGGATCGGCGGCTAGTGACTCAGCGGTTGCATGGTGCTTCTGGTAGCCATCCCACCTTCGTCGCCAGTGTTAAGTTTGAGCAATGAGAGGCTGAACCAGAGCATGAGTGCAACAATACTTTATTATAACAATAAAGGGCTGACCGTGCTTGCCACGCCTGAAACTGGCTCGCAGCAATCAGCAACTGGTTGGACCCCGCAGCCTGCTTTTATAGCTGGCTGCTGGGGAGAACCAACCAATGAGGAAAGGGGGAAGAACGCCCACACAAAGTGAGTGGACCTGAGTGAGAACTCCTAGAGTTCTCAGGACATAACACATCATTTCTTCCAATGTGGGAATGGAGGTAGCTTTCCAGTTTTGCATACAAAGAATTCTGCTGCACTGAGCATGTACAATAATAAAGTTCAAATTTTTATTTCATCCCAGCCATTAACTAAGCCTAAAGATCATGGATGAGCTGGGTGGGCGTAGGCATGGTCTAGTCAGCCTCCTGCACCAAGGCAGCAGGGGTGGGATTTTTGCCCTCCCTGGGCTCCGTAGATGCTCTGAAAACAGGAAACAGGCCCATTTCTGGCCTTCCCAAACTTCTTTTGTTTTTCACCCTCCCCAAGTCCCCATGCATGCCCTGAACTTACCTGTATCCAAAACAGGCTGCGTGGAGACTCCTAGAATGGAATGGCACTCCAGCCAGGAATGGGATTTGGGAGTTCTCCGAATTGCACAGAATCTTAGCTAAGGGCTCTCCTGAACCCCTGCAAACCCCCAGCAGCTGATCCCTGCTAAAGGTATCCTCTGATATCCATTATTTCCCATTTCTCCTGATTGGACTCATTACTTTCTTCATTGTCAGTTTTTGTTGACATAGTAAATGAGGGGGGATCTGGCAGCCTCTGTCCATGCCGGCTGGGTTTGGATCTGCAGGCCCGGTCTGGTGGCAGGGTTGGCTGGAAAACCTTCATGGTCGCCAATTGTTGAAAGGCTGGAAAATGCCTTTCTTTTGAGGATTCGATTTTCCTGCTGGGAGGGCTCCGGTGCAAGGACACAGACAACTGCTTGGAAGCTGGTTTATTTTTCAGGAAGGCAAGAGATAGCAAGAAGTCTGCGTTCCTGGGGCTAGCCATCTTTGTATAATAAACCCCTGATTTTTATACCTTTTCTCCTTTTGTGTGTGTGTGCTTGTGTTTGTATTTCTTAATGTTTTAAATCCTGTCAGGGGTTGTCTTCATTTCCGCCAGAGGGTAAACTCCGCGGGGTGGTTTGATTGGATTATCAGTTTCATCCTAATGTTTTCTTATATTTGTTTGGTGGCAATCTCCTGTCTGCTATGGAATTTATTTCGTGTCTTTTGTCTATTTGTTTTGCTGATTTGGCATGACCTGTTGTTTGTAAGGGATTTCTTTTTCTTGTTTCCCTAGCTTTCTTAATTACTTGGCTTTTGTCTAGGGGGCTTCTTTCAATACCTTTTATTAAATCTCTTTTCCTATGCAAGTTTGTTTTATGGCTGGCCTGATGATCCCTTTGGGCTTTTCCTGCTTGGGTGTCACCACTGTCCTCATGAAGTTCCCTTTCCACACTTGAAAACAGAGTATTTCAAAAGGAACCTGTTATTGAGAAGAAGTGATAGCAATACATTCAAGGCAGCTTCTGAGTACCCTTAGGCAAGACAAGTAGAATTAAAGCAGTAGAGACCCCTCTCTTTAGCCAGATGTGGATTCAGCCAATCTACAGGTGTGAAGATGATATTGTACCAGCCGCTCTGAGAAACAGATAAGCATACATTCCCATGACCATCTTCTGCTGACTTTCAAAGTGAAACAACCCACATGGTCCTCCCCACTAAACATTCCCCAAGAGGTGAGAATATCTCAGGGCACTTCAGTACCAGGATACAAGTTATAAAATAACAAAATATTTTTGGGGGGGAGATCTTTTTATCTTTTTCATTATTTTGTAACTTTCCTGTCTCATCTTGCAGCTGGTGTATTATTTTTTTCTCTTTTTCTTTTTTAAATTTAATCTCCCTGGCTTATTTGTGTGTTTGAAAACATTTTGCTTCATGAATTTAAGATCCCTTACATTGTCTTCTTGTTCTAATAAATTTAATTTGTGTTTAACTAAAGTCAATGTTTCATTAATTTGTTCATTCCCTGGTTTTATTTGAAGTTGTTTTTTTTAATTGGCCAATTTCTACCTGTAGTGTGTTATGTTGCCTCCATTTGTCCTTATTCCTTTTTGCCATATAAGCTATTATTATCCCCCTTGTGTATGCCTTCATTGTGTCCCATAAGGTTTGTTGTGAGGTGTGTCATTTCTTATTTTCATTGAAGAATAGGGTCAGCTCTTTTGTAATCCTTTGGGTGTATTCTTTCTCTAGTAAAATCTCAGGGTTCAATATCCATCTTCTCCTTTTTCTTTTCTGACCTCTCCATATTATTTTAAGGTGGTTATGATCTGTCCAGATGTTCTTTATAGTCAAGAAGAAATAGTAATAGATAAAATAAGCTAATATTTGAAAAAAGAAAGTATTCCACCAATAGAGGAAAAAAAAGGAACAATTATTAAATAGAGAAATAACAATAACAAAACTAAAAGAAGCAATCCAAAAACAAAACAACAATAAGACCCTGGGGCCAGATAGCTTACTGGGGGCAATATATAAGAATATGGGGGAATTTGACTTCCAGTTGCGGCACTGCAGTGATGTGGAGAGAGAAGATTGGGCTCCATTCTCTCATCCGTAATCTGTTCATCTGGAGGCCCCCTGAGGGGCATGCAAAGCTTGGAGGGATTGGCAAAAGTGTGAGGGAGCCTGAGGTGTAATCAGGTGGAGGGCAACTGCCAGCTACACTGTAAGGAAACCCCACAAACTCCAGCATGTGAGTGATCAGCCATATCATTGGCAGACCGAAGCCATGGCAATCACACTGAATGAGGAAGATATAATAGTGACAGCAGCAGCGACACTGAATCAACCATTGAACGTGATTGGGTGAAGGTGGAGAGTGACTGTTAAAGAGGAGAGATCTTAAAAACTGATCAGGAGAATCATGAGTCTCAGAGAGGGGGCAGAAGTCTGATAGAGAAGCTGTGATCCAGTGGTGAGAGCACAGGACTTGAAGACAAGACATTAGAGCTGGTAGGATTTGGCTACCTAACAGTGTTTGAACAGGATTTGAGTTCTGGATCGGAGGACTGAATTTTTGTGAAGATTGGACTTGCGGTGGATATTATAAGTGTGGGAGAGATCAGAGGAAAGAGACATAGTAAGAGATCTGGACTAAGAAAAGAGGTGACCATCTTAACTTCAAAGGACAGTAAAGACAGCTGATGCAATAGATCATGACAGAGCAAAAGACACATGAACTGAGATTGATAAAAATTGTGCAAAAATCGGAGAAAGAAAGAGAAAGAATTTGATTAATGATTAATAACTGCTACTGCTAGATGTTAAATGAATTGATGATTTAGCTTATTTGCTCATTATTTAAATGTGGAATATATTGTCCAGTTTGGGCAGAAAACTTGAAAATAAACAGTATAAGACGTAAATTATAGGTTTAATCAATATTGGGACTTAGCCCTGAAAATGAATGAATTGCATAGTTTAGATTTTTAGATGACTAGTGAACTGTTAATTTGAATAGCTGGATAAATTAGTGTGATTAATGAACTAAGTAAAAACTGGTAGACATTTAAGAGTTTTATAATCTTTTTGCCATAATAAATAAGTTATTAGTGGTTTAGATAAATTGATAAATATTTAGGAATTTTGCAATTTGTATTTATATAAAAACAGTATTACTAGATATTAGTAAAGTAAGTACAAGAACAAAAAACTAAAAATATTGAGATAAGATATTAATTTTTCTTTATATGTTTTTCTTTCTCTCTTCTTTTCCTTTTTTCTTGATTTAATAGCTTTTCTGCTTGCTCCTCCTTATTGTAAGCTTTGTATTAGTAGGTTAATTCTTTCTCTCTCATTATAAAATATAATGATATATGGTAAAATATTAGTAATTTAAACCAGTAATTATTATTAACAACCCTAGATAAAGATTAGGTGTATTATCATATAAAAATATTGAATAGAAGAGATAAAGTGGATAGAAGTAAATTGTGGATGGTAAAGTGGGAAGAAGTATATAATAAAATAAAGAACATGATGAGTATTACAACAACCTTAAAAGGAAAGAAAGCAATTTCAGGTTCATCAGTTTCCATTGCATCCCCAGTGGGACAGAGAACAATTGAGGGGATGTTGACTACAGACAAGATGAGCAATCCTGCTAATATGCAAGTAATGCAAGCAGCGCTGTTATCCATCCAAGAAACTATGCTTAAGGTACAGGAGACAATGTTGGCAAATCACATCAACTTGAAGACGGAAATGGGAGAGATGAAAGATAACATTCAAAAATTAGATGGAAAAATAGAAATGATCCAGCAAACAATGGAAAAGAATGAACAAAAAATAAAAAGCATAGAAGCAAAGGCAGAGCAAACAGAAAAGAAAGTGGAAGCAATGAACAGGAAAGTGATAGCAATGAACAGAGACCTGGAAGATTCAATAATCCATTTAGAGATGAAGCGTGCAGCATTTTACCTGCAATTTCAGAATGTACAAGAAACAAATTCCTAAAAGATACATTTTTACTGAAACTTTGTAACAAGATAAGAGAAAAATAGAAAAGAGAAAGTGGAAAAAAGAAGCAAGAAACAGCTTTGGATTATTTGGATTACTTGGTGATTTTTGGATTTTTGGCTATTGGATTTAAAGGACTAAAATTAATCGGGTGGTTGTTTAAAAGATTTTAAAATGGTATCACTCTTGAAAGAATTGAGAATGGAACTTAAAAAACAGAAAGAAGATGCACAAGAAGGAAGAGGTTCGTTTGGCTTCGTATTTCAATTTTTAGAAATGGAGATCCTGAACTATGAGAAACAACAAGAAATGCCTGTAGAACAGAAGGGCGGGACAAAGAAGAAGCCATCTTCAATGACCAAGTATCTCTATGTGGGGAAAAGAAGGGAAAGGAGGGAAAGAGAGTGAAAAATTTAAGATCTGAAAAAACAACTCAAAAAAAGAATAGTTTGAATAGTAATTACAACATTAGGAAGAAACAGAAGAGAGGATTACAGAAGAGAAAATCAGAATTAGAGAGAGAAGGGGTCAAAAGGGGAAGGGAGAAGAAGAGGGAGAAGAGGGAAAGGAAAAGAAATTATAAAGGACAGAAAGAGGACATAGAGAAACAGGGAAAAGGTACAAGACACAGAGATAATGGGTGAAAACTTAATTGAAAGGGGGATTCTACAAGGGTACATAAGATAGAATTGTTATATTAGAAATAGAAATGAACTTTGAAAATATGAAACAAGTGTGATTAAAATGATAGATGAAATACTCATTGTAATGTAATGGAATGTTTAATAAATAAATGAAATAAAGAGAATGAGAGAATGAAATTAGGAAAGGAGGGGAACATTTTAACTATTATAAATGTGTTATAAAAATTAAGTGAAAAGGAATATGAAAGAAACATGAAAAAAATATGGAAATATTATAAGTGTTCCTAGAAGTATGATATCCTATTGAAAAGAAATGTTAAAGATGTCAAAGATTATAACTAACATTAATGATAGAGCTGAATTGGAATAGAATAAGTATTTTATTTATTATTGTTATATATTATCTTTAAGAACTTAGTGCGTATTTTAAGAATGTACCAAGCAGAATTCAACTGGAAGTTATGTGTTATATTGAATGTTATAATCGTAAAGGCATAAATTGAAGTTTAAATAAGAGCTGAATGGATAAAAATTAAAAGATACTAAGGTGTCATACTCCAATTAGTAACTACAGGGAAAAAATTTGTTTAATGAGAAAAGAAATTATGAAATTGAAACAGGACAGACAAAAGTATAAATATGATGACTAGAAAGGTATTGAAACTTAGAAAAGGGATATATATATATATGTATGTTGTGGCTCCGGGCTTGGATTCAGCTCCTGTGATTGATATGAGTTCAAGTGAAGAGGTCATGGCAGAACAATATGAGCCGGCCTGGCTTACTGATTGGACTGATAACCAGGATGAGGAGATGGACGTGACAAAGGACGACAGACCTGATGTATTAGAATTGTCAGGACCTTTGACCTCCTCTGGTTCCTTATCTGATCAACAGCTGGGAATGGCTGACAGGGAAGTTTTGAGAGAGTCTTCTAGTGGAGATGAGAACTTGGAAAATTTGTGGTTAAATGTAAAAAATAGAAGACGGTTGAAAAGGCAAAATCAGCTGGAGCGAATGAGAAGAGCAAGTCAGTAAATTAGCACGTTGCCTTAATGAGTATAAAAGGACACAGCTGGGCTGGTACATTTTGCCAGGAACAAAATAACTGTTGGAGTGAAGACGTTACAGCAAAGAGCTCTGAGGCTGGAGATTTATTGCCAGGACTGGTTTGCCGGACAGAGTAAAGATTTATGCTGTGGTTTCTGCCAGCCGTTATCTTGTAAGACTTCTTTCCGTTTGATTTAATTGTGAAACGGCTGCTTTCTGTTTTGTTCGTTTGAATTTCGAAGGGGAGTCATAACATTATTGTTCCTGGCCCAAACAAACCATCTTTAAAGCAAGATGGATTCAAATCAACTGCAGCGTTTGGTAGAGCAACAACAGCAACAAATTAATCAGCTACTGCAAAGCAATATGACGCTTCAGAATCAGGTATCACAATTGCTGAATTATGTTTCCAGCTTACCAAGCCCTGCTGCTGTTCCCCCTGCCCCTCCTGTGAGGAAAAGCCCAGTATCCATGCTGGAGAAATTTTCTGGGCAAATGGACAGGTTCCCGGCATTTATGGGTCAATGCCAATTGTTTATCTCTCTGAGGCCTGAAGACTTCCCAACTGACCGGTCTAAAGTAGGATTTATGATCAGTTTATTAACCGGGCAGGCTGCTAATTGGGCTACTCCCTTGTTAGTTCAAGATAGCCCATTGTTGAATAATTTCCAGGGTTTTCTCCAACAAATGAGAGTGATGTTTGAGAACCCAATTAAGATACAAACTGTGGACAGACGGTTACGGGACATTAATCAGGGGAAACGTTCCCTGCAGGAATACGTTGCAGAATTTCGTTTGCTGTGTATGGACTCTAACTGGAACGAACCAGCTCATATGGCTGCATTCCAGGAAGGCTTGTCTGATGCCATCAAAGATGAGCTGGTCCATGCAGAGCGGGCTTTAACTTTGGATGCATTGATAGTTCAGTGCTTACGAATTGAAGCTCGTTTACAGCAACGTGGACACAAACGGCTCATTATGGAACCATCTTCGTTTTCTCATGCACAACCCACGGTTAATGTTGAGGAGCTGATGGAGTTAGGCGCACTCCGCCCTCGCTTAATGGTGCGAGAACATTCGAGAAGGTTCCAGGAAGGCTTGTGCCTTTATTGCGGGGGTCCGGGACATTTTGCAAATTCCTGCACTCGGAGAAGGACTCGCAGACCTGTGTCTGAAACCACTCCTGGCTCGTTGGGAAACGGGGTAGGCCCAACCTTTGGGAAACCCTAGGTCGGGCACATCCTCCACCCCCATCCCAAATTGCCGAAGTAAATCCTGGTCCTCCTCGGCACTTACTTTTGGACACTTGTATCTTCTTACAGTCCCAGAAGGAAGGAATTCCTGCCGTTGTGCTGGTGGATTCAGGGGCTACAACCAGCTTTATGGACTGTGCTTTTGTTAAACATTTTGGAATTCCTTTGATTCCTGTGAATCCACCCATTAAGGTGGAAACCGTAGATGTGCGTGAACTCAAGTCAGGACCTATTCGCTGTGCTACTCAGCCAGTGCGTATGCGTATTGGGGATCATGAGGAGGCGATAAGTTTTTATGTCACCTTGAACCTCCATCTCCCTTTGGTGCTCGGAATGTCCTGGTTGCATTTGCACGATCCGTTGGTGGCTTGGTCGCAGAACGCCATTTCTTTTCCAAGCCTACAATGTGTGGACCACCTGAGGCAGGTTTGCGCTGGCCAAGATATCGCCACTCCTGCTGTCTCAATTCCTTCGGAGCTGTCGGACTTCTCCGATGTTTTCAGCGAACAGGAGGCAGACCGATTACCCCCACATCGTGCTTATGATTGTCCCGTGGACCTGATACTGGACGCTCCATTGCCAAAGGGGAGATTATACTCCATGTCGGAGCCCGAGTTGGTTGCACTCCGAGAGTTTTTGGATAAAAACTTAGCTCGGGGATTTATTCGACCCTCGTCGTCCCCTCTTTCGGCTCCCGTTCTTTTTGTTAAGAAGAAGTCGGGAGAACTGCGTCTCTGTTGTGATTATAGAGGACTAAACTTTATCACCATGAGGAATAGCTATCCCTTACCGCTCATTCCGGAATTGTTGGAGCGGTTATGGGAGGCTACTATCTCCACTAAACTCGATCTGCGTGGGGCTTACAACCTGGTTCGGATGCGCAAGGGGGATGAGTGGAAGATGGCGTTTGGCACTCGTTATGGTCATTTCGAGTACACCGTCATGCCATTTGGTCTAACCAACGCTCCTGCTGTATTCCAGCATTTGATGAACGACATTTTTCAGGACATGCTGGATCGGTTTGTCGTGGTATATCTGAATGATATTTTAATCTACTCTCGGTCCAGGGATCACCACCTTCATCAGGTCCGTCAAGTGCTGCAGCGTCTTCGGGAGCATAAGCTCTATGCGAAACTGGAGAAGTGTTTCTTTTTTCAGTCGTCGATAGAGTTTTTAGGGCACATCATTTCTCCCGAGGGCATTGCTATGGACCCTAAAAAGGTTGAGGCATTGTGTAGTTGGGAAGCCCCTTGTCGAGTCAAGGACGTCCAACGTCTTTTGGGATTTGCAACTACTATCAGACTTTTATCCCGGACTTTGCTAAAGTAATGGACCCCATAACTCAGCTCCTCCATAAGAAGGTTCCGTTTGTGTGGGGGCCCCCGCAACAACAGGCTTTTGACATTTTAAAGAAAGTGATTGGGCGAAATACCTCCCATTGGCAGAATTCGCTTTTAATAACTCGCAGCACACCTCCACTCGGGTAACGCCATTTTTTGCAAATGTAGGTTATCATCCGCGCATCTTCCCATTAACTTGGATGGATTCACCGGTTCCTGAGACACAAGATTTTCTGGAACTACAAATGGTCCACCATTTAGTAAGGCAACAACTTGAACGAGCGAAAGAGGACTATAAACGGTTTGCGGACCGGTCACGTTGAACACCGCCTCCGTTAGCTGTGGGGGACAAGGTGTGGTTGTCCACAAAACACCTTCGGGTCGATCACCCAATTAGGAAATTGGACCATCGTTTCATCGGTCCATTCCCGATTGAGGCGGTTATCAACCCTGTGGCATACCGGCTCACCTTACCGCGCTCCATGCCTATTCACCCTGTATTCCATCGCTCTCTTTTGGTTCCTGACTCCCCGGACTGTCCTCTGCGTGCTCCAGCTGGTACGACTTCCCCATCAATGCCCCGTGAGGAGGCGGAGGTTGATGACACGGTGGTCAGCGTTACTGATTCGCGTTGGCTCAAGGATCGTTTTCAGTATTTAGTCGGGAGGAGAGTGGATGACTCGGAAATTTGCTCATGGATGGATGCGTCTGCAGTTCATGCTCCAGACATCATTCGGGACTTTCATGAATGTTTCCCTTCGAAACCGCATCCGGATTGTCAGACCCGGGGGAAGGGCCCTGCGGTGAGGGATAGTGTTGTGGCTCCGGGCTTGGATTCAGCTCCTGTGATTGATATGAGTTCAAGTGAAGAGGTCATGGCAGAACAATATGAGCCGGCCTGGCTTACTGATTGGACTGATAATCAGGATGAGGAGATGGACGTGACAAAGGACGACAGACCTGATGTATTAGAATTGTCAGGACC
Source organism: Pseudonaja textilis (assembly GCF_900518735.1). The sequence continues at coordinate 83 of NW_020771628.1, read as the reverse complement.
TTTGACCTCCTCTGGTTCCTTATCTGATCAACAGCTGGGAATGGCTGACAGGGAAGTTTTGAGAGAGTCTTCTTGTGGAGATG
>NW_020771627.1:0-12828 GCF_900518735.1 Pseudonaja textilis | reverse complement strand
ATATATTTATTCACCCAAACCTAGTTGGTGTATCAATATACCCAACACTATCCTTTCTGAAGGTCTTACCAAGAGGATTACAGAGTTGGGGCAGGGATGTCACCTCAGTTCTCTGAGAGGTAACCTATGCATTGGTTACATGTTCAGGGGTCTGAGAAAAATATCCTTAATGATTCCAGTTAAGTGTCTATCAGTTATCTGCGAGGAAGCAAGATTTAAATCATTGGGCAACACGAATCATTTTACCAAAGCAGAAAATCCATCCAACTTTACCTTGATCATGTACATTGAAAAAGTACACTATAAAAACATGAGATTCTAGAAAGGATGCAGAGAAGAGGAACAAAAAGATTAGGGGATTGGAGGCTCAACCATGTGAGCAACAGTTTTGGGAACTGAGAATGTCTAGTCTAACAAAAAGAAGGACTAGGGGTGACATGATAGAAGTCTCCCAATATTTGTGGTGCTGTCACAAACAAAGTGTCATCCTAATCTCCAAAACAGAAGGCAAGGCAAGAAGTAACAGATGGAAACTTATCAAAGAGAAAGGAAGCTAAAATTAAGAAGAAATTTACCGTCAGTAAGAACACTCAATCAGTGGAACAGCTTGCCTCTAGAAGCTATATGGGTGCTCCACAACAGGAGGTTTTCAGGAAGAAATTGGATAGCCATTTATCCAGAATGGTATAAAATCTCCTGCTTGAGCAGGGGTCTGGACTAGAAGACCTCCAAAGTACCTTCCAACTCTGTTATTCTGTATTCTGTAAAAATTGTGTGTGAGAATTGATAGAAAGGAGGATAAATAGGCAACAAGCAGCCAAATAGCCAAATCAGTTGGATGCGCTCCAAGGTTGTTGTTTTTTTAAGGCTTCAAATTGAGCACAGCTAAGCCTTGGAGATCCCCAACTTTTCTTTTTACCTTTTAAAGAAATACAATAAATCATGTTGTGGATGTTATTTCTTTCTGTCTTTGCCCAGCCCCTGCCTCCTTCCAGGTGTGTGGAAGGCTGTCCTCCTGGATTCATGAAGGTGGCTCAGGAAGGGAAGCCCATCTGCTGTTACAATTGTCATCCATGTGCAGAAGGAACCATCTCCACCATGGAAGGTAGGTGATGTCAGGAGAAAGTATTTGGGGGGAGAACAATGACCCTGACGTTTTACATGAGCATGCATTTCTGAAGACTTGGCCAGTGGGACTCATCCCTTTGAATCTTGATCAAAGATGCATTTATTTCATACTGATTTATAAGAAACTAGCTCAATACCTGTACTTTGCTACAAACTAGGTGCTCAGGCTTAGCTTTTGGGGAGGAAAATAAGGGGAAAAAACTCTGCCTCTGCCAACCAGCATCCAATGTTATTCATCTGGCTAGTGTCCTGTCAGTGTGTGAGAGAGTTGAGGGCTGTTTGGAAATTGAAATTGTATTTGATGTGTGAGCAAGAAGGAGACAGCAAGAAGCCTGGGCATGGCTTAGCTCAACTGTTCTGTACTAAAGCTCTTGGTGCTTTGAAACTGAAACTGAAACTCCTCTCCTCTGCTTGTGTTTTGCATTTGGAACAGATTTCTTTTCAGGTGGTGAGAGAAAATAGAGATCCTTAGCATCAGAGCGTGTTAATAATAATATAGGAAATACTAATGCTCTGATGGTCATTTTGAAAAACCCTTTCCTAGTGAGCACCTGGAAACCAAGGAGAACATTCATGCCAAATTTCAAGTTTGTAGGCTTTATGGTTCTTTAGATTTTGTGGTGATGCATGCGTGGTATTTCACTGATATATTATCTTGGAGGTTAATCTGATATTCTGGTCAAGTAAACTGGGTTACAAATTATGAATAAAGTTACAGGATAAGAAAGGGTTGAGTACTATGAGACAGATGATATCTCTTGTTCTTCATCTTTTACCTCACATCTTCCATGTTTCATATTACTGTTTGCCTTATTGTTCTGTATAGTGGTTTTTTTTTCTGATTCCAGTGTATATTGTTTGAACCTTGATTGGGTCTTTGGAAGAAGATTGATCAGATTGTCCCAAGATCCCTCTTTGATGGGAGCCATTTTTATGGGCAGCCACAATTAGAGATTCCAATTTCCTCACAACCCAAGAGTCACAAAACTATCTTGGCTGCTTCCAGACACTAATGAAATCTCTCTGTGCATCTTCCATTCTCTACTTCTTGCTATGATCACAAGCCAGATTAGAGCACCCACACATGAACTAAACTAGCAAATTAGAATAGAGCTGGATGCATTTTATTAAAGGACATGTTAAAGGGAGATCCTACTCTTGCTCTTTTTCAGATGCAGAAAAATGTACCCAATGTCCAGAAGACCAACATCCAAACATCAGTCGAGTTCACTGTAATCCCAAGATGCAAAGCTATCTTTCTTATAAGGAAAATCTGGGGATTATCCTGACTCCCATTGCCTTATTCCCCTCTTTAATGACAGGCTTTGGCTTGTGGATCTTCATTAAATTTCTGGAAACACCAGTTGTCAAAGCCAACAACCGGGACCTCTCCTGCATTCTCCTGATCTCTGTCGTGCTTTCCATCTTGACTTCCTTCCTATTCATTGGCCGGCCAAGGAGAGTGACCTGCCTCCTCCGACAAACAGCCTTCAACATTATATTTTCAATTGCCATTTCTTCAATCTTGGCCAAAACGATCATGGTGGTGTTAACCTTCTTGGCCACAAAACCAGGGAATAAAGTGCAGAGATGGCTGGGGAAGAGATTGGCCAACTCCATTGTCCTTTCTTATTCTGGCCTCCAAGTTATCATCTGCAGCATCTGGTTGGAAACTTTCCTCCCATTCCCTGACTCCGACATGCATTCTCAACCTAAAGAGATCATCCTACAATGCAATCAAGGTTCGGTCTCCATGTTTTATGTTGCCCTCGGGTACATGGGCTTACTCTCTGCCATCTGCTTCACTGTGGCTTTCCTGGCCCGGAATCTCCCTGGGGCCTTCAATGAAGCCAAGCTGATCTCCTTCAGCATGCTGGTCTTCTGCAGTGTCTGGGTGTCCTTTGTGGCAGCCTACCTGAGCACCAAAGGGAAGTACATGGTGGCTGTTCAGGTCTTCTCCATTTTAGCATACAATGCTGGTCTGCCTCTTCAGCCCCAAATGTTACATTATCATTTTTAGACCAGATCTGAATACCAAAGAATATTTGATGTCAAAATAAAATTAAAAATGACTTTTACAAATCTATTATTCTTTTCAAAAATGTCATTTAGTAGGCTTGATTAACAGGTCTTAATCATTTAATGTTTATTTTTTTATTAAACCTAAATACTGCCAATTTTGCCTTGATGACTCTAGGCAGTTTACAATCAAGAAAAAGGAAGAAAGATTAAAACAATAAATAGTACCACTGACATTGGTTTAAAATTGACAAGTAAGGGAAGGCACAGAACAAGATGCACATGGAGAGGATGTATTCCTCCTATTCCTAAAGCTATTCCTATTTCTATTCCTCTACAGTCCTAAAGAAACCGATAACAATACCTGTTTAGTCAAAACAGTGTGGGTGAAATCAGCTTCCAGATGAATGGGACTGTTTAGTAGGCAAATTGAGACTCTAAAGCCATGGTGGCGAACCTATGGCTCATCTGCCACAGGTGGCAAGCAGAGCCATTTGTGCAGGCATGCGAGCCCCAGGCAAACTTACTTCACTGCACATGCATGCACCTCCCAGCTGGTCTTCGGGATACAAAAAGAAGATGTAGCTTTTCCCCAGCCCATCCCTCCTCTCGTGACTAGTCTGTTTTCAGCATACCAGAGCTTGACCAGATGTTTTGAGTAATCTGAGATTTTTGAGGGGTAATTGCATATTCCTCAGGGTGACCTACCATGGGATGCAGGTACAAACAGGATCTGTCTGCTCTGGTCCTTGTCACCTGTCATTCCACCCTCCCAATTTCTTATCACATACACACACAGCTTTATTGCTCTTTCATCCTTCCTCCCCTTTCCCCTGTCATCCTTCCTGCTTCTTCTTTTTATGGTAAGATACCTGTGTTGTCCCCAATTCGGGTCTGAGCCTGGTGCCAAAGCCAATGATGGATGCCAGACACGAGGTGCAAGTTTTGTGATTGCTTTTTATTGGAGTACTCCAAGGAAAAGGGCTCCTGGTCAAAATGCCAAGAGCCAAGAACAAAGGATTGAATAAGTTTTATAATTTTCACTAAAGGAGAAGATGGGACAAAGTGAGATAATAAGAAATATCATCTAATAAACATTTTAGTAATAATTCTACAATTTGTTCTATTGGTCAAATTGCAGTTAGCGTTATTGGGATGCATTTCAATAGTAAAAATGAATATTTTGCCAAAATTGCTGTTCTTGTTTCAGACAGTGCCAGTCAAGTTGGAGAAGAACAATTTGTTCTATTGGTCTCTAACTGTCCTTATTCTTAGATCTTGGCTAATGAAATCCCTAGGAGTTATCTAAAATGCTACAGGGCATTCTCTATTTGTGACTTAGCTGAGGTATGCAGGTTGGCAAACTAGTACTACTTTTATCATCTTTCCAATTAGCCAGGATTGTTACAAGAGTTACATCTGCATATCTTCTGTGGATAAGGATTCTTTGTTCTTGCCAGGCAGACTTCACAATTACAGGATTCCTGATTTACTTTGAAGTGATTGCCATGACCTGGTCTTATTTTAGCAGATGGCCCATCACCTGTGAGGCCCCTAAGCAGAGCCAGGCTGATCTGACCACAATCTCAGCTGTCAATCTTCAGAGAACTTTCTGAGAACTGACTTAAGAATTTAAGACAGGGGTCTGCAACCTTAAACACTCAACGAGTCATTGGATCCGTTTCCCACAGAAAAGAAAACACAGGGAGCTAATAATTTAACAACCGATGTGACTGGGTGGCCATGGCCAACTCAGCATCGCTCACTCCCATCCAGTCACCTCCTGCTCTGGAATATGGAGTGAGTCTCCATCCCCCACCACCGGGCCTTACCTGCTCAGGCCAGGTGAGATGTGACGGGGAGGAGAGGGGCCAGCCAGTGGTGGGGTCAGCTGAAAGGGAGTTGCAGCAGAGGGTCAAACGTGCCACATGTGGCTCCAGAGCCACAGCTTGCAGACCTCTGATTTAAGAGAACTTTTTCTTAGATTGAGGTATGGTAACCCCTTGATCAAAACCCCTTGGTTAGCCCATGTGCTAGTGTCAGGTTATTTGCTAGGCATTCTCTAACTAGGACCAAAATGGAAAATTGGGTGCATACACACTTAGCCATTTTAGTCTTTGGAGGATGGACAACTTGCAGGGCCTTCAGCTTCTCCACTTTCTTAATGAGCCTATCTAGCTTCTGCACAGCCTCCGCCATGGTGAGTTCCTCACTGCTGGGTGTTCAGGAAAAAGGGAAAAGGATGGGAAATGAGGAGGACAATTGATAAAGCCTTCTCCTCTCCACTTCTGGCATCAGAGATCTGAGCATTCAATGTGCAAAGAGAAGAGAGGGAACCCAGTCTCTAAAAGGGACCAACACTCCTTGGAATGTGGCAGCAGACAATTGTCACTGATCAGAATCTAGACTCTATTGCTAGGCAACTAACCTAAAGGAATCTCCCTTCTTCTCTCCTTTCCCCTGGGCCATGACAAGTCAACACCTCAAGAACCAAAGGTGTGGGAAACACAGAGGACAAAGGGCAACCTTGTCTTCATTCCTTCTGGATATCCCATGGATTAATTAGATCACCCATTAAACATTATTCTGAGATTTTATTTATTTATTTTATTTTATTTATTTGTCAATTGTTTACGAGATAATAAGTAAAAGTGTATACAAAATTATGAATACATGAAATGGGTACATATAAGAAAAATAAAAGAAAAATAAAGAAACAATAGGACAGGGACGGTAGGCACGTTGGTGCGCTTATGCACGCCCCCTACAGACCTCTTAGGAAAGGGGTGAGGTCAATAGTAGACAGTCTAAGGTTAAAGTTTTTGGGGTTTGGGGAAGAAACTACAGAGTCGGGTAGAGTATTCCAGACATTGACCACTCTGTTGCTGAAGTTGTATTTCCTGCAATCAAGCTTGGTGCGGTTAACCTTGAGTTTGTATCTGTTGTGTGCTCTTGTGTTGTTATGGTTGAAGCTGAAGTATTCATTGATAGGTAGGACATTGCAATGTATGATTTTATATACCATGCTTAAATCAGACCGAAGACGGCGTAATTCAAGGTTTTCTAGTTCTAGAATTTCAAGTCTGGTGGCATAAGGTATTCTACAACGAGTAGAGGAGTGGAGAACTCTTCTTGTGAAATATTTCTGGACTTTCTCAATTGTGCTAATATCAGATACGTAATGTGGATTCCAGACTGATGAGCTATATTCGAGTATTGGTCTAGCAAATGTTTTGTATGCTCTAGTTAGTAGTGTGATATTACCAGAGAAAAAGCTACGTAAGATTAGGTTAACAACTCTTAATGCCTTTTTGGCTATGTAGTTGCAGTGGGCACTAGCACTTAGATCATTAGAGGTGAGTATTCCAAGGTCCTTTACAGAGCTTGGATCATCAACAAGATCTTGACTATTCAGCTTGTATTTTATTTTCAGATTTTTTTTGCCAATATGTAAGACAGAGCATTTATTTGTTGAGATTTGAAGTTGCCATTTGTTTGACCATTCTGATACACAGTCAAGATCTTCTTGAAGGGTAGCAGTATTGTCTGTGGTATTGAACAGCTTTACATCATCAGCGAAAAGAACGCAGTTGCTCTTAATATGATCACAGAGGTCATTTATGTAGAGTATGAAGAGAGTTGGTCCTAGAACACTGCCTTGGGGGACACCACTATTGACAGGTACAGAATTTGATAGGACACTCCCAATTTTGACCATTTGTTGTCTGTTTGACAGGAATGCTTCTATCCAGTTATGCAGTTGTCCAGAGATACCATAGGATTTTATTTTTAGTAGTAGTTTGTCATGTACCACTGAATCAAAGGCTTTACAGAAGTCTATGTAGATTGCATCTATTGTTTTGCCCTGATCAAGTTGTGTAGTCCATATGTTTTTGCAGTGTAAGAGTTGCAGATTACAGGATAGTTTTTTTCTGAAACCAAATTGTTTATTGGAGAGTAGGTTGTTTGTCTCTAAGTGGAGGATGATGGATTGGTTAATAATTGATTCCATGACTTTACAGGTGACGCAGCATAAGGAGATTGGTCTGTAATTTTCAACTAGGCAAGGGTCTCCCTTTTTGAAGATGGGGATGACTGTGGCTTGTGACCATAGGTTAGGCAAGGAACTGGTCCTGAAAGATTTTTCAAAGATTATGCTTAGAGGTTTGGCTATGGCAGTGGATAACTTTTTTAAGAAATCGGCACATATTCCATCCGGTCCAATAGATAGGGATGGTTTTAGATTGCGTAGTGCTTTTTCAACATTGTCTTCTGTAAAATCGATATGTATTAGATCACTGTAGTTATCTGTGGTTCGGCTAGGAAATGCTGGGCATGATCCATTGCTGTTTACAAATACTGAGCCAAAAAATGTGTTAAAGATGTTGGCTTTAATGGTGTCATCGTTGCAGTCTTTACCATTAGGTCCTATCAGGGGTGGGATGGACCTTGAATCTTTTAGTTTGTTGTTTACAAAATTGTAAAAAGCATTGGTGGAATTGGTGCTTAGAAGGTTAGATGTACATATTGATTTAATTAAAACAAATAATAGAATAGAATAGAATAGAATAGAATAGAATAGAATAGAATAGAATTTTTTTATTGGCCAAGTATAATTGGACACACAAGGAATTTGTCTTTGGTGCATAAGCTCTCAGTGTACATAAAGAAAAAAACAAAATACATTCATCAAGAATCATAAGATACAATACTTACTGATAGTCATAGGGTAGGGTTAATAAGCAATTAATAAACAAAAATCATACTAGGAAACAAATAAAATAATATAAATCGTAAAAATACAAGTACTACTGTTATAGTTATAAGTGGGAAGAGATCAGAATAATAGTAATACAGTCTTAGTAAATAATTTGACACTGCTGTGGGGATTAAATTTCTATTTTATTCAATCTACTTATTTGTGATTCAAAAAAAGAAAAAAAGCAGAATTTGCTACAACTGGTGGCTGGAGATACACACACACACACACCCCAACACACATCACATACCCCCATATAGATAGATAGGATATATATACAGACTTTGCTAGTTCCCAGGGCCGTGGATTGTACTGAAAACAAGATCTGTTGCCTGAAATCTGCGTTTTTTAAAAATTCCCTAGGATTGGGTGTGGCAAAGACAGTTGATCTCTGGGTAACTTCCAGAGAAGGTGGACTCTTCCTGCAGCTCCCTCGTTAAATCTAGACAGTGAAGCCTCAGAGATGCCTTCCTCCCATTTTCTATCTTTAGAAAATGGGATTATTTTCCCCATTCACATAGAAGAATGCTGAAAGCTTCCTATTTGGGATGAGAGGATCCTATGGGGCTTATTTGGAGAAGAGACCAATTGGATTAATGGCTGTTTTCCATTTCCTTCTCTGGATCTTTCCAGGTGTTCTTTTGAAGCAGGGTCACTATTTTGGGACATGTCCAGAAAGGATGTTAGTATACTTGTGATGCAACAGAGAGTCATGGAATTCTGAGATCACCTAACACCTCTAGAAATAAGTGATGTAGACATCCTGAGTGTCAGGAGAGGAATCATCTACATGATCTTCATCCCCAGCTCCACTGCTCATACCTGCTTTCAAGAGAAAGTCATATAGAGAGAAAGTGATCATGGTCACACAGATTTAGAGTTTCATATTCAAGACATTCAGCAAAAGACTCCTTCCCTCTCTCTTTGAGGAGTCTTCTTTCTTTTATTCAGCTGTCTTTATTTAATATAACCGTCTAATTTCTTAGCTTGTTCATCTCTGGCTGCATGACAATTTTAATTATTATTAAATAATTATTAAACAGTTTATTTTACTGTTTGATGATTATGTTGGAATTTAATTTCATTAGTCTTACATTCTTCATATATTTATTTCCTTCCGTTTTAAATAGTCTTAATTTTCACATTGATGCAAAGGAAGAATACAAAAGCCCAATAACTGCAATGAAAAAACTAAATGTTACAAGCCTAAGAAACAATATCACAGTCATTTCCCTACTTTTATCATCAGATGTTCCTTAGTGTTTAGATCTGGTCTTAGGATTATAATGTAGCATTTAGGGAAGAAGATGCAACCCAACAGTCCAGCACTGGAAGCCAAGATGGAGAAGACCTGAACAATCACCATGGACTTTCCTTTGGTGCTCAGGTAGGTGGGCAGGAAGGAGACCCAGACACTGCAGAAGACCAGCATGCTGAAGGTAATCAGCTTGGCTTCATTGAAAGCCCCAGGTAGATTCCTGGCCAGGAAAGCTACAGTGAAGCAAATGGCAGCTAGGAAAAATATATAGCCAAGGACAACGTAAAACATGGTGACAGAGCCTTCGTTGCATTGCAGGATGATCTCTCCAGGCTGGGTGTGCAGGTCAGATTCAGGGAATGGTGGAGAAACTCCTAGCCAGATGGAACAGATGAAAATTTGTCCAGCAGAACCAGAAAGGATGATGGAGTTGGCCAAGCTCTTCCCCAACCATCTTCTCACTTTGTTCCCTGGTTTTGAGGCTAAGAATGCCAGCACCACCGTGATCGTTTTGGCCAACACAGATGACACAGCTATTGAGAAGACAATGCTGAACACAGTTTGTCGGAGAAGACAGGTGGCTTTCCTTGGCTGTCCAATGAAGAAAAGGGAGGACAAGAAGCAAAGCAAGAGGGAGACCAGGAGGATGTAAGAGAGGTCCCGGTTGTTGGCTTTGACAATGGGAGTTTCTAGATATTTAATGAATATGATTAAAATGAATCCTGTGAATAGGAACAATAGTAGGGCATTGGACACCAGGACAAGGCCCAGATATTCTTCATAGGAGAGGAAGGTTACTCTTTTGGGGATACATTGGACTCTGCTCTCAGTTGGATATTGATCATCTGGGCACTTGGTGCATTTTTCAATATCTAAGGAAACAGAAAATAATATTTCTTTTATATCTCTTTTCACCTCTTCACCTTTCAAGAAATGGTTTTCAGATGATACTGACCAACATGGCAGGTGCCAATATTGAAAAGAACAAATGGGAAGTTGGGAGGTTGATAATACTAATTGTGAATGTGGGAAGATCCCACAAACTTTACCTCATATTGTGATGGAATATCCCCTCAGAAAGTTCCCTGGATCCATGCAAGAACTGCGTCATTTTAAACTCACTTTTTATGATTTTTATGTTTTTGTGAATTTTATGCGTTAATGCTGTATTCTGTTATACTATACAAAGTAAATAATAGCTGATACTGAAAAACAGGTAATCCTTTTGGAATTTGCTCTTCTCTCCCATGTTGTGGATTATCACTTCCTGAAATTGGAGAAAGTCGTTCCTTTTGGGTTCTGTGATAATATCGGACCTCCTGTGGTCTTGTTTTAGGTTCTTCTTTGGTGGGTTGACTATTCTTATCTGTGAGCTGTTGATGAAAAACTTGGGCCTGTTCTATCGATTCTATTTTGATTTTCCTCTCTTTCCATGTAATTAACATCCCTTCCGGGATTAACCATTTAAAATGGATTCCTTCTTTATTTAAATCATTAGCTAAAAATTTATAATCTTGTCTTATCATCCTCACTCTCTTTGGAATTTGTTTTAAAATCCTAATTTCTCTGCCTTTATATGATATTGTTTCCTCCCTAGACATTTTCAAAATTAAATCCCTCAGACATCTCCTAGAGAAGCGGATATGAATTTCTCTTGGACAGTTGTTACGCCTGGCGTAGCTTGTGCTAACCCTATATACCTCATCAAACTCTTTAATTAGATCATCTTTTTCCTTTCCTAGCCATTCAGCCAATATTTCTGCCATCAAATGTTCCAATTCTTCATTTTTGGCTTCCGCCACATTCTGGAATCTTAAATACGCCATTGCTTTGTCCATCTCGAGGTGGATCAGAGAGTCTTCCGTTTCTCTAAGTACATTTTTAAATTCCTCATCCATCCTTTCAAAGTTAGTCTCCATGCGTGTTGTTCTACTCTCTATATCTTTTATTTTCACTTCGTTTCTCTCCATGGCCTGCTGTAGAGACCCTATCTTACCCTCCACCTTCGCTATATCCGCTTTCATTTCAGCCTTCAGTTTCCCCATCTCATCTTTCAATTCGCTTATATCTGCTCTAGTTTCCTTGTGATGTTTAATCATCATTTCTTGCATTTTAGATATAGCTTCCTGCAAGGCTAATATGGAAGTTTGTATATTAATATTGGGGACAATGGGCTGCTTTTCCCCTATTAAAGACTCCTCGATAGTTTTTTGAGATGTTGGTGGGGTGGCTGTCAACGTAGTCGATAGGGTCGGGATAGCCTTCCTTCCTGTTTTTAAGGCCATAGTTGTTGTGGATGTCATCTCTCTAAGTATTTGTTTTTGTTGATGCACAATTTTAAATATATTGTCCCAAATCACCATTCAGTATTTGGGTCCTGTACTTGAAAGACTATTCACGTATTTCAATTTTATATCTCACTCCACAGTCTTTTCCCCTATATCATAAATAGAGATCTGCAACAATATTCTAGTCAATGTAATAAGAAAATTGGTCAACAATAGTACATCAATTAACACTTTAAGGAATTAATCTTAAATGTCGTAAGTAGTCTAAATAATTTATAAATAGATTATATCAACAAAGTTTATCCCTTTTTACTATTAATACTTACAACAGTAAACTCTTAACTCTTTGATAATAGTGTATCCTCCTCTTCCCCCCCCCCAGTAAGTAAAATTATGTAAAGTATTTAGGAGATACAATAGGGAGGCAAGGGGCAAGATAATAAGAGAAGGGGTAGAAGAGAGATTACCACAGCTTCAGAAAATCAACAAACAAACAACAACAAGGAAGTCATCTTAAAGAGAAAATAGTGCCAACTTAGTAAACTTAAGTAGTACCACGTAATAAAGAGAGCAAATTGGGTGAGCTAAAGTTCCATCTTCCAGCTAGAGGTTTCTTTTCAGCCTTCCAATCAGCAAATGGTGAAATGTGCTGACTAATCTGCAGTCCCAAAACCGTCTTTCCCAGCGTTCTGTTCGCCTCTGGCTTCTTCATCTTGCTGCTGCTTCTTTCTTTGCTTTCCAACTTTTAAATCCACATACAAATCTTCCAAAGTCCAATATAATGCTCAATTTATCTTCTCCCCAATATTAAGTAGATGTAATAGTCATGTTGTGCTCAGACCAGTTCCGGATCTCCAATCTCCAGGTTTTAGCAATCTCCGTCTTTCCCCAAAACTTCCCCCTCACAGGATAAAGTTTTCCCAATTGCTTTTCTGGCCGCTCTCCGCCCGACTTCCAAGAGGTGCTTATCACAACCAGGAGAGAAGAATTTATGCTATCATTCTTCTGTCATTCTACTCCCTTCAGACTTCAAAGAATCCAAGATATAAACCGTTTCTCTGTTCCTGTTACTCGATCTCGCAGGCTGTCACTGCTTTGCTTATTCACTCAAGTGGCAGAACGGATTGGAAGCCGCCATAAAATGACAGCTTACTCTTTAGCGCCGAGCTCGGGAGCTTCCCTCTTCACTGTCGGGGAGTTGCCTTCCCCCCTCTGCAGCTCGAGGATCTCCACGTTGACACGAACCTCTCCGGGGTTCATGTATCCCTGGGGGATCGCTCCTGACGCCAGAAAAGGTGTTCGAAGCCTGCACCAGACTTCTTCACCTCTGTTCTCCTGTCCTGCCATAACTACCTTCACTGATGCAAGCCATCACC